>PVJH01037178.1:0-18154 GCA_004026705.1 Nesogale talazaci | reverse complement strand
GTACCTTTGATTCTCTCTCTCTCTCTACACACACACACACACACACACACACACACACACACACACATTTGCTACCTGGTCTATAATTTTTAAGTGACTATCATAAATTATTTCAATACCAGCATTGATCCTTTCTACCTTCCTATTCCTAGCTATGATTTTTCTACCTACAACACACACAGTGCCTATGTACTATTCTTCCATCCATGTATCTTCCCTTGTTTTAGTGCTCACTCTGCAATTGTTTTGTAAAAGGAAAAAAAGTGGTTTTGTTTAAGTGTTCAATTTTATTACCTTGAGTTTAATTTCATCCTTTTGCTTCTTTCTTTTCTTGTCTTCATACAGTCCTACGGCTGTCTCCCCTAGAAGCCACGTTCAGCTCCTACTTGCTGACAAGACCTCTCCCTGTACTCCATGCTATGCACTGTGGCATCTCAGAGCAGTCACTCTTGTGGCACTTCTGGCTTGGCTTCTGCCTTCCAGGGATGGTTTTGTCTGGGCTCCGTTTTTACTCTCAGCTTTCCTCCCCACTTCATGCTTCAGTTCTCCACCCCAACCAGCTTGTGGCAAGGGATGACATTTGTGGAATTGAATGTTTCTGTTTCTTATAAGTTAAAAAGTTACAAACGTGTTAACAGCTAACCGCAAAAGACAAAATAAAATTTTTAAAAAGGTTTATTCATCAAAATACCTTACAAAGAAAGTGAAATTAGAACTACCAACTTGGAGCATGTCTTTAGGAACATATATTTATATGAATCTAGTTATATATATATGATGAACAACTTAAAAAATTTAAAATAATGAAATAACGGACAATAGAAGTGTGTGGACATTTCACCAAAGTGGAGATTCAAATGGTCACTGAAGTGACCAAGGGATGTTCAGTCTTATTAGCCGTCAGAATGATGGGAATCAAAAACACAGTGAGATACCACTGCCCTTTCCTTTGGCTAGCTGAGGTAAAAGAACATGTGAGGAAATTGGAACCTTTGTACAGCACTGGTGAACCTTTCTACAGCGCTGTTGGTAGAAATACAAAATGATACAGTCTTTTAGAGAAATAATGAGTCAGTTCCTCTAAAAACTAGAAAGAGAACTCCCCTAAATCAAACCAAATTCATTGCCACCGCGTCCGTTTCAACACATAGCTACCATGCTGTTGGACGGAGCAGAACTTCCCCACAGGGCTGCAAAAGTTAGAAAGCTTTACAGATACTGACTGCCTCGTGTCTTCAACCATGTGGTTTATGAGTTTAGGCCACAGACCTTTTGGTTCACACTCAAACATCTGATCCCTGCAACACTGGAATCACCAAAATCAAGCTCACTGACACTGGGTCCATGCCAACTCATAGCACCCCTCTAGGGGGGTTCTAAGCCAGTAACTCTTTCCAGTCAGAAACTCCACTGCGAGAAGGTATCCAAGGAATTGGAAAGCAGCCACAGTTAGTTACAGCTACATGGATACCCATTGCCGCATTAGTCACAAGAGCCAAAGATAGCAACAACTGAATTGCCCGTCAGCAGGTGAATGTACAGACAGAATGTGGTGCGCACATGGGACGTGCTCGACGAATCACGAAGACATCAGGGTGAATGAAGTAATCTCACTACAAAGGGACAGATCGTGCATGACCTCGCTCGTATAAAAGAAGGCCTGTGTCGCAGCGGTTAAGCGCTCACCTACTAATCAGAAGATGAACGATTACAACCTACTTATCTGCTGAGCCTTGGAAGAAGGATGTGTGTGCGCCTGTTTCTGTA
Source organism: Nesogale talazaci (assembly GCA_004026705.1). NCBI lineage: Eukaryota > Metazoa > Chordata > Mammalia > Afrosoricida > Tenrecidae > Nesogale > Nesogale talazaci. Next base: position 16,387 of record PVJH01037178.1, on the reverse strand, counting down.
AAGCTCACACTCTGGGAAAGCCTATAGAGGGTTGCTGTGACCTTGAGTGGACTTGATGAGACACAGCAACAATACTTATATAAAGAGACAAGCTGGGCAAATGTAGAGACAAAGGTCTATAAAGGTCCCCGGGGAAAGGTTGCTGTGAGGTGTCCTTAGTCAGTTCTAAATCATAGTGACCTCATGTGCAACAAAATGAAACCCCACCTGGCTCTGCAGCATCTTCACAATTGTCCTTCTGTTCAGGACCACTGTTGCAGACATTGTGTCAATCCATCTCACCCAGGTGCTTCTTCTGGGCTGCCCCTTTTGGTGAAGTATGATATCCAACCAGGGACCGGTCTCTCCTGATTACAAGTTCAAAGTACACGAGACAAAATTTCACCATCCTTGCTTTTAAGGAGTACTCTGACAATACTTCCTCCAAGACAGTTTTGTTTTGTTTGGGGCCAATCTGTAGGACTTTCAATATTCTTTGTCAGAGCCATAATTCAAATGCATTGATGCTTTAGTTTTATTCAGCCTCCAACTTTCACATGCTTATGAGGCAGTTGGGTTGGGTCAGATGTACTTCAGTCCTCCAAGCAACATCCTTGCTTTCCCACACTTTAAAGATGCCTGTGTAGCAGATTAACCCCATGCAACAAGTCCTTGGGTCTCTTGACTACTGGTTGTTCCATTTGTACTGATAGTGGATTCAAGCATAGGAGAAATGGAAATCAGGTGGAGGTGGAGAGGTTGTTGCTTATGGAGCACTGGGTTTTGATTTACAGTTTACAGTGATTGTGTTAATCTGGGTAGACTAGAAAAACAAATACATAGACACTCCTAGGCGTATAAGAAAGAGCTTTATTTATAAGAGCCACTGTACATTAAGAAAACATCTAAGCCCAACCTAGATCAAGTCTATAAGTCTGATATTAACCCATATGTATGATACCAATCTATAAAGCCCTCTTTAGACTCATGAAACACATGCAATGATGCCAAATGCAGGAAGATCACAGGCCAGTGGATGGGAAGTCTTGTGGATCCAGTGGCATTGTAAGCATCTCGGCATTGACAGGGGTCTCCACATAGCTTCTCTGGCTTCAGAGGTCTGGCTCCATCAGCTTCTCTCCATGTGTCTTCTCCACTGTGATGTCTGAAAGGGAACGAGCAGAGAGAGTGTCTCCCACCTCCAAGGAGGGGGAAAATGGAAGTTTCCAGAATCCTCAGGAAAAGGCCAGGGCCATACAGGGTCTCCCTGGTTATATCCTGGTTGACAGACTAGACTCCACCCCTATAATCTTAAGCCTCAAATTGACACCTCAAATTACTTACACGATTATGTAAGTACCAAAGTGATGGAAGAACTCCATTGATGAAAGATAGGGTTACAGAGCTGCATACTTGCTGTCAACAAGCTTGTACATCTGAAAATTTGCATGGGCAAAAGTTTATGGCATAATTATTGACTTTAAAAGTGGGAGAGAGATGGAGACAGAGAGCAGCTGACAGCATTGCTTATGAACAACCAAACACCTCATGGGCTTTGACCTTAGGTTTGGAAGCTTGTAGTTGTTGGGTTATGACTCACAGAACAAAACACGGCCCAGTCCTGTGCCCTCCCCTCAGGTGTTCCCATTCTTGAGCCCTTTGCTGCAGCCACTCTATTGATCCAACTCATTGAGGATATTCTTCTTTCCCACTGACCTTCCACTTAACCGAGCATGGTGTCCTTCTCCAGGGACTAGTCTCTCCTGACAACATGCCCAATGCATGTAGGATGAAAGCTCACCATCCTTGCCTCTAAGGAGCACTCTGGCCACGCTTCATCCAACATAAGTTTGTCCTTGCAGCAGTCTAGCTGTCCATGGCACTTTCAATATGTTCCTGCAGGACCACGATTCAAATGCATCAATTCTTCTCCAGCCTTCTTTAGCCAATGTCCAACTTGCACATGCATGTAAGATAATTGAAATAATCTTGGCTTGGGTCATTCACCTTACTCCTCAAAATAACATCCTTTTTTTAAAAAAACTCTAAAGAGATCTTGTGCAGCAGATTTACCTAATGCAACCAACTTTTTGATCTCTTGGAGGTGGTGGATCATGGTTTCATGAGACATCAATTTACCTGGTACAACAGAGGATGAAGAAGAGGCAGGAATAGGAGGAGAAAATGGTTAATTGCCTCCATGAACAACTGCCATCTTTGCCATGGGAACAAAACTGAATGGTGGCTGGTTACCATTACTGAACATCTTGCTCAAGCATCCATTAAAGAATAAATAGAGAGGAAAAACAGAACAGAATGTCAGCTTCCCATATTTTCAGCTCCAGTGGTCATGGGAATTTCAGGATAGATGATCCCTTCAGGACCAGTGGTGAGAGTGGTGATGCTGGGAGGGTGGAGAGAAGGTGAAGTAGGAAGCGGGAACCGATGACAAGGATCTACATATAACCTCCTCCCTGGGGTACAGACAACAGGGAAGTGTATGAAGGAACACATCGGAAAGTGTACGATATGACAAAATAATGATAATCTGTAAATTATCAAGGATTCATGGGGAGGGAGGGGAAATATGGGGAGCTGATATCAGGTGCCTAAGTAGAAGGAAGATGTTTCAAGAATTATCATGGCAACAAATGTGCAAATGTGGTCTGCGTACAATTGATATATGTATTGATCATAATAAGAGTTGTATGAGCCCCCAGTAAAATTATTTTTTAAAAAGAGAATGTCAGCTTTTCATAGAATCCAGCATTTCTAGAGCCATGGATACTGGATGAACCCCTGAAACAATTGCCCTGATGTAATCTTTAAGACTTAAAACAAAAATAACCCCCCCTGAAATCTTCTTAAAACCAAATTATAGTTGAGTTTATAGTAAAGAACATATGCCTTGAGCATTGTATATAATATATGTACGCACATATATACATATATATTTATATAATCAACTTGACAAGAACAACCTAAAAATTAAATAGGAGCCCCAGGGGATGGTGAGTTTATTAGTAATGAGAGAGAAACAATTCAGAAAAGAAGGGAAAAAATGGTTTGTGATTATAATCAATGTTACTTAATGGTACATGTTGAAATTGTTGAATTATTGTGGGTTCTGGTGTGCAGATTCTCAATAACAAGAAACAAAATAAGTGTAATATAAAGAAATTTCAAGTTCATGGTATTCTCTCTTGCTACTGTTAAAGATATGGGTCCCATGTGCTTTTGCTTTAATTTTTTAAAACTAATAGGTTGAGTGATTTTTAAGGGTGCATGGAGATATTAAGGTTCACGTGGATGCCATTATCTTCCAGACTTGTTACCATTGCTCTTTCAAAAAGATATTTTCTCTCAAAACTTTTCTATTCTCTCACTATCTTTGTTTTCAAGGGATCACAGAGCATGTAAAGAGCTCAGTGTCAGCAGCAATCTATTCCATTCATCTCGGGGATTCAATGCCTTCCTACTGTCATAATATCAATATTTGGAAAATTCACCAAGACAAAGCAACTAGCGCACTGATAATTGGTGTATGAAAATGAAGGCAAGCATAGGAAAGTTGCTGCATTCCTGTAAGAATGTAAATGAGATTGCAAATCACCAAGCATTGTTGATTTTTTTTTTTTGCTGTTGCAAATTTAAATTTTGTAAATAATTAAGGAACGGGTCCGTGTTATATGCTACACCAAGAAATGGAAATGGGACAATGACTCTTTTGTTCAGCCACTTTGTTGAGATTAGTTACATAAAAAGAGAACAATATTGAAAGGTCACAGGAAGGAAAGGAGCCAGTCATGGTGCAATGTAGCAGTGATGAAACATAGAACTTTCCTCTAGTTCTTAAATGCTTCCTTACTCCCACTATCATGATCCCAATTCTACCTTATAAATCTGGCTAGACCAGAGTATGTATACTGGTACAGACAGGAACTGGAAACACAGGGGATCCAGGACAGAGGACCCCTTCAGGACCAAAAATGAGAGTAGAGATATCAGGAGGGGAAGCGGAAGGTGGGATAGAAACGGGGAACCGGTCACAAGGATCATAACCTCTTCCCTGGGATACGGACAACAGAAAATGGGTTAAGGGAGACATCGGACAGTGTAAGATGTGACAAAATAATAATAATTTATAAATTATTAAAGTGTTCATGAAGGTGAGGGGAGGGAGGAAAGGGCTGAGGAGGGAGGGGAAAATGAGGAATTGATACCAAGGGCTCAAACAGAAAGAAAATGTTTTGAGAATGATGATGGCAACAAATGTACAAATGCGCTTGACACAATGAATACATGTATGGATTGTGATAAGAGTTGTATGAGGCCCCAATAAAATGATTTTTTAAAAAAGAAAAAGAAAGTAGATGTCTAGAAAAGAATGATGGCAACATATGTACAAGTATGCCTGATGAAGAGCTCCCAATGAAATGATCTTTTAATAAAAATAAATAAATAATAATAATTTTAAAAGATTCTTTTGGGCCTAAAAGCCCACACACACACACACACACACACACTCATTCAATACATCAAATAGTCTTTTGTGTAAAAAACCAATTTTGTTATTTATTTATGAAACAAAAAAATTACTCATCAAAGCACATATTAGCCTTCTTTTTCCACTGAAACCAATGAATATACTTTTGTTGATTTTCTGTTCTTTTTGATACAGCCCAAGTGATCAATGAAAGGACTTTTAAGCTACAAAATTCATCAAGATCCTTCTCCATCATCCCTGACAAGTGGAATAGCCTCTGTCACACTATCTTAACACATCCCATTGTTTTCTCATTCTCATGGTTACCTGGCCTCCACCCCCAGTGGTTTCTGTTTGTCTAAAGTGAAACCAAATTCTATTTCCTTGTCATTCTAATACAATTTCTATACCCAACGCATAAAGCAGTTTCATCACAGCCACAGTTCCCGGGATTGATGGCAAAATGCAGTGTCCAAGTCTTTTGCTGCTAAATCTGAATTTCTAAGTGTGCAGCCCTACAATCTGCATTTAATAAGCTAAGCAGAGGGCCCTGTAAACATTCTTTTAGGCAAGCATTGGGGTCTTTTGTTTTATAAGTCCCTCAAATATTCCAAGCAAGTCAGGACTCCTTTTACTCTAGTCCCCGGACTCTTTCTTTTTGCATGACCAAGTGTCTGAACTCTTGACAGTCTCAGTAGTCTTTCTCTGGATACCCTTTAGTTCATTAGTTCATCACATACTTAAATATGGCACACAAACTTTGATTCCGAAGACATGATTGGTAGGCCAGCTCTGCTGATACAGAGTACAGAGAGACTCAGACTTCCCATGATGCAACCTCTACTCAATCAAAGAATTTCCATTTTCAGATTATGCTAAGATTTCTATCCATTAAGTAACTCTATTGGTTCATGGAAGGATTTTTGTAAACTAGAGTCATGGATACTTTTCATTAAAACTATCATATTGGTGCCAAATGATTTTTTAATTTAGATATGAAATATTACACTTATCTCTTTTATATGTAATCCTATTTCTTACATGCAAGATAGAGTCAGAATCAACTCCATGGCAGTGAGATGAGACATGAGTCAGATGACTTCAGAGGAGCCCAGGTGGTGTCATGGTTTACAGGTTGGTCTGCTAACCCCAAGGTCAACTGTTCAAACCCACCAACTGTTCCACTGGAGAAGGATGCAAAGGGTTATAGTCTCAGAAACGCAAAGGAGCAATTCTGCTCTGTGTTGTAGGGTCACAACTGATTCTATGGCCCTGAGTTTGGTTTCGGGTTTGATTTGGCTTTCGCCATGCCAGCTAATAAAGATAAAGTTCAAGCTTTGATTTCTTCAACTATCATATAAATATAGCCATTGATGACTTGATATCACAGGAAAAGATCTAAAAGATCTGTTAAACTTCATATAACAGGTCTTTGCCCTTTACCTCATTATATTCACAAGTTTTAGACATGATGTAGGTGAGGATGGCTAGACTATCTCTGGGGAATATGTACCAAGAGATAATCAAAGGCATAGAGATGCCAATTTTACCCAAAGAATATAGATATTTCATATTTTAAATTTTAATAGTAAAGAATATAAAATTCACATGATTTTTAATTAAGTCATTCCAAGTAGTGTCCCTTTTCTGGCAGTCAATGAGGACAAGAGACGTGTTTTCTCCAGATATAGGTTTAATTTCCCTTCACATTAGATAAAGCAATTGAAATTTTTTGAAAAGCATAGATATACATTACCCTATCATCGGCGACTAGCCATAAGGCCAGCAGTTCAAAGTCACCAGCCCCTCCCCAGGAGAAAGCTGAGGCTGTCTGCGCCTGTAAAAGATGTACACTCTTGAAAACACACAGAGGCAGCTCTGTTTTGTTCTGTTGGGTCTCGTGAGTCAGAATTGACTCCATGGCAGTGAATGAGTCAATTTGCATGTCCTCTATAATGTTGAGAAGTCTAATATTTATTGAGTGAATCATAAAATTGCCAAACAGTATAATGGAATTCGAGGTATTTTCATGTCATATAAAGCTTTGACTAGATATTCTTGTAGAGCAGGCAACCCATATAACTTCATAATGTCAAGAAAATGTCAACAACTAGTTACTTTTGCCTGCCCTTTGTGCAGTCCTCTTATCTATATATGCAGTAACTCAATTATAAATAAGCTGAATCAGTTTGTTAAAGTTTGTCCTCAGTTGATGTTTGTTGGTTGTTAGTGAACACCATGTTCATGTCTTCATGGTCAAAAGCAATCCTCCAGTAACCTGTTGTAAAATCTGTACGCATAAGTCATGTTACTATTGTTGATCATTTTCAGAATACATCCTCCTTTGCTCTTAGGAAATAAGCATAAAATTTAACCATCACTGGCCATGTAGCACTCTTCCTATTTGCCGTGCCTTTTCAACAACTACCAAACAGTAGCTCTAAGAGTATAGTGAACCCCATCTATTTTCCTATTATTAACAAATACTTGCAACACATCTCACAGCAGGTTGATCTTTTACACCAACTAGCTTTGTTTCAGTGAAATTTTCAGCCCAGGCTTCACTTGGTGTTTATTAGGAGGGGTGGTCAGTAACGAATGGTACATGATTTTTGTTTTCCTTTTTTTCTTGGCAAATACCCTGTGCCTGTACAAGGAGCCCGAGAGATGGAGTGGCTACACTTTGGGCTTTGATCCTCAAGGTCCACAGTTCAAAACCACTACTGTGCTTCTCCAGAGCTAAATGGCGCATTAAATTTCAGTAAAGAGTTAGAATCTTGGAACTTCACAAAGGGAGTTCTACCCAGCCCTACACGTTTGCTGTGAGTCAATATCGACTTGGTGATATGGAGTTTGGGTGAGGTTTGGGGATCCCTTCCCATCCACCATTTGGCTAGGTGGGCTGTAACATTCTCCTGCAGTCATATTATTTCTCATATGGTAACTATTTGGCAATCTTCCTATGATCCTTCTAAGCACATGGAACTAGTGTAGCAGGATTTCTGTAGCACAGTTAAAGACTGTAAGTTTTTGTCATTTTTTAATTTAAAATAAGCTTGCCTGATATTAGTTGAAGCTAAACCCAAAATTATTTGCAAAAGAAGGTTTTTTTAACCTAATAATGAATAATGAAGTTAAAAGTGTTAGATCATTAGACAATGCCCTCAGTGATGAAAACACCAAGAACAAATTGGTTTGAAAGGAAAAGTGAAGGGTTGTGAGCAAGTCCCATTGGTCTACTAAGGCTCAGACGATGGCTGCTGTAGCATTTCATTTATCTTCTTCATTAAAAGCTATGCAGAATGAACAATTTGTCATCCCTAGGCGTTTCCAAGTATATTATAATTTTAACATGTGTTACTTTAATATCGATCTGCTCCTTACAAAATATGTTTTCTAAGAGCATGTTTCTCCGACTATTTCTGGACTTTTGACACAGTTTTAGAAATCTGTTCTACATTCTAAAATCTTCAATGTAAGCAGAATATGGTCTTTTTAAAAATTTACTTATGAAAAAAAGTTTAATTATGAGGTTCCTAGCCTACCTATTCATGTGATCCACTTCTCTCCAAAGTCCCTGAAGTTTTTAACCTAGGAAAAGAGTTACAGCAAATGAATTCATAGAGGCTGCTTTTTCAAATTCTCAAAATGCCTTTTGGGGATCCTAAAAGATTTGTAAAGGCTTTCTCTTAGCCCAGAGGATCAAAATACAGTATGGCAAAGACAAGCTGCTTAGCTTGTGGTGTCTTGATTTTCTGAGTACCTTCTGACAAAGCAGAAGAGAAAGAAAGGAAACGTGGGAAGGGGAAGTGAGGGAGGGGGTGGCCATGGGGGTCAGAGAGCAAATATAAAAATATTAAGATTCCTTTAAATGTGTATGTTATTTTTTAAAGGACTGACAATTTGTCTAAAAGACTAATAGGGGTGTGTTACATTGCAACATTTACAATTTTTCAAGTGGCCTCAAGTCGTTTTTATATTATTTCTTGCTAAAAGCTATAATTTTGATAAGGAGACAAGATTTGGGGGGGGGTTACATACAATATGAACATAACACTCTACTACTGCAATGCATCGTGGTACCAAGAGATAGAGTTCTCCTCTATTAAGCTGAATTTAACTTTAGTATGGGCAAAATTTTTCTTATCCAACTCCTGTTCCTCAGACAGTGCAGCAAATATTCCCAGCAAATGTCATAAAGCACTTAGGACATGAATGAGCATGAAGACTTAGCTAGTTGTACTAACATTTCTTGACTAGTGTTTATATATATATATATATATATATATATATACACACACATATACACACACACATACATATTATGCACTCTTTTTTGGAAGCTCAAAGTCAGTTCTACTCTTCCTTACTGGGTCATGCTATGAGTCAACATTGATTCTATGGTCATGAATTTTGCCAAATATATATGCATATATACATATTTTTGTTGCAATTATATATGTGGTATATATTTTTATATATACCAAATTTGGTGTCTGTGTGTATCTATCTATAGATATACACATATTACATATATTTTAATACAGCCTTAAATTTTTTCACATAAATTTATTTGGGGGAACTAAAACATTATCTTTAAAATATTATTAATTTATTAAGCCCTACCCTAAAAATTCTTTCTATGGGCATTTTCCACATAACAGAATTCAGGATTATTTGTCTTTTTTCAGTTCATTAGCATCATGTTAGTTTAGTGGTCGTTTTTAAATCTACTTAATACCATTCCCTTTGTGATTTTCACGGAGGCTGTAAAGGTCTCTACTTCCACCCATTCTATGGCTAAAGTCCATCTTCATCCAAACAGAAGGACTACCCTAACCTTCACCCTGTAATTTGAACATGACACCCCCATGAGCTACAAAACCTTAGCAAGAACGCCCTTTAAAAGGTCATCTGAGATTCTGCACTTGACCTAGGACAAAGCAGTAATTTCTCAGAGTCCTCTTTGTGCCGTCGGGTCCAGAGCTCCCCAACACTTGGAGACCTAGGAGATATGGTTTCAAACTGGATATATGTCTCTTGGGCCAGGTCATCGTCCCAGAAAAAGTCTGACTTACGTCGAAGTGTGAAGACTTTGTACATCAGGAAACAGACCAAGGGCAAGACGACCGCACACGCGGTAATGCCCACCACGATAACGATGGACCCTGGAAAGTTCCCCTCAGCTGTGTGCGTAGAAAAGGTGATGCATTGCTCTTTCCGGGGAGACATCCCTTTGGGGCACACACATGCTGTGTACTGCCTGCCCGGCTCCAGACCCTCGATGGTGACGCGGGTCTTGCTGGCATCCACATTCTGCCAGAGCAGATCCTTCTCACCATTCTTGGCATACAGAATGGTCACCACAGAGCCGTGTGTGGCATTGATAGTGTTCCACGTTAGAGTCACACTCTCTTTAGTCTCACTGACTATCCTCAGGTTTTCTATGGTGGCATTTGTCTCCATTGGCATCGTTCGGTCCCATAATGCCAGCGCTTCTTTCTTGCTTGCACTTCCTCCATCCATCTCCACCTTTAAGTTCATTTTCCCTTCTGGTTGTCGCTGGAATGACTGCCTCTGGGCCACAGCGGCGCTTGCTGAAATTCTGGTGCTTAGAGTTGTGGCCCTAGAACCAATGGAGGTGCCAGGAGGAGAGAGAAAGACGGAAGCAGAGGAATGGAGAGAGAAAGTAGAAGGAGAAGTAGAAGGATGGAGGGTGGACGAGGGCTGGGGAGACGGTGATGGTCTAGGCAAGGAGAGAGTTCTTGCAGATCCTGACGTGACCTCTTGCTCAGGATGATCTCCAGCTCTGTCAAGTGTTTCTGTTGATACAGTGTCTGTCACCATCCCCACCACTGTCACAGTAACCACAGCTTCCGATGCTCCGGCCAAATTTTTGGCCTTACATTTGTAATCCCCAGCATCTTTGTAAGAAATGCCTGTCAAGCTTATTATGGACCATCTGATGCCTTCCCCTGGAGATTCCTGAATTACTGGAAGAAAACAAGTATAGATTATGTGAGAAAAAAAAATAAGGAACAACTTGAACAAACATACCAGCTAAAAAAGCAACCAAAGATCTACTTCTGTAAACACCCTTCGCACATTAAGCCAGGAGGGAAATATTACCTTGCAGGTCTCTGAGGATGTTGGTGGATCTGTACGTTGTTTACATGAAAGTCTAGAACACATTAGGTACGCCAATCTCTTTATGGACAATGGACTTTAAGAAGGAAATGGAGATGAAAATCAAGAAATTTAGGATTTAGTAAACTTATGTTCATTTAGTGGCTTATGATTTTGAACCAGTCCATTATTGTTTCTTTTGGCCTCTGTTTTCTCACTGGCCCAATCAAAAGAGTAGACAAATGATCTCAGAGAACAGCTAGAATTTTAATTCACTATGAGCCCCAGTAGAGAAAGATAAGGCTGTCTACTCCCCTAAAGATCTGTGAGTTCAACTCTGAAACCTAAAAGGGAATTTCTACTCTGCCCTGCAGGATCACTATGAGTCATGACAATGAGCTTGTTTTAGTTTTGGGTCATCTCTGGTGGCAGAGTTGGTTACACATCAAACTGTTAACTGCCAAGTCAATACTTCAAAGCCCACATAACTCTATAAAGTGTTACAGTCTAGAAATTCACAGGGGCAGTTCAACCATGTTCTGTCGACAGAGTTGATATGAGTTGCAATCAACTTGACGGCAATGAGTTGAGCTCTATGTGTTTGACAGTGACTTGTTCAAAAGCATAAGCCACGTAGTGAACATAAGCTTACTAAATCCTAAATTTCTTGCTTTTCACCTCCATATCCTTCTTAAATTCCATTGTCCATAAAGAGATTATCATAACTGTAAAAATACCTATCACAATGCACCGATATATTCCTCAAAGTACTTGTTCATTGTCATCTAGTCACATGGCTACAAGGTCCAGTAGACTTATCTGTCATGTGGCAGCCATAATTGTAACCAGTATCTCTCATTTTATATTTAATTTATATAAATTGGTAACTTAGAGATTTTGTTATTTGCTCAGTAGTTTTTTTTAAAAAATTGGAATTTTACTTTTATAAATGTTAAATTAGGAGTACGTTTCCATTATATCTTGGTGAATGAAACTTCCTGAAGAATAATAACTCTGATTAAAGTTCAACAAACAAACACTTAACTCATTATCTTGTACTATGAGCCACCATTTGGGGTTGTTGTTGTTGTTGTTTTTTAAGGAATATTAGGCTTTAGTTTCTTTTTAACCCATCATATTTCATTATTTAAATATATACTTTAATTTTGTTAAAGACCTTTAAAAATATGTCCCTACGGCCTTCAGAAGTCTATTCCTAAGAACATCCAAATGGAACTCATGACCACAGCATTGACTTAGTGATCTTTTCAAGGAGTTAATTTCAATTCATAGTGAGTTGATTACAGAAGGATTGAAAAAATCTTTGCAATCAATATTTCTAAAGATGTACTTTTATTTAACCAGTAGGTATCATCTATGTAATTAATTATTTAAACTACCATTCTAAAATAAGAAATCTACATGAAAATCTTCACTTAAGAAAAATGTGATATATTAAGATTTATTAAGAAAAATGCTATATATTTTTAAAATCAGACATATTAAAGATGGTAGAGCCAGACAAAACATTTATCAGAAATTAATCTTAGAAAATAATCCTAGAAAAACCTATTGCTTTTATAACTCTGTACTTAAAAGATAGACTGATGGGATATTACCAATCAGGCAATAGGTTGTCTGTGCCAATTGGCTCCCATAGGAATGTGTGGGTAGAGTTTAGACTTTCAATCAGGTCACAGAGTGATTGGAGGGTAACCAAGATAAATGGCTTTCTGGGACCAGCCTCCCTCTCTCTTTCTACTTGGTGATTGGACCTGCACAACTACTTGGGCTAGTGCTTTGTTTCAACCCTGTTAAGTGGGCCCATCCAACCCTTGGATCTTGTTGACTTGCAGGTCATTGAGATAGCTTGAAGTTCCATCAGGACCTATTTCATTAAGCTTCCACGCTACTGGCCTCTGCCATGCCTTGACTTCTCATTTTTCTGCTCTTGCCACCCCACCCTGCTGTATCTGCTGTCTACAGTACACTCTGCTTGGCTTGCCTGAAGGCAGATTCTGATGTCTGCTTCCTTGACCTTGGGCCACCACTATATTAACTCTTCCACCAAAGTGAGTTAAATTGAGCCCCCTGTTCTCCTGTGTAGACTAATTTGCTGCTGTATTCCTTCTCACTCTGTATTTTTCCCATAAGTGTCCTCGTTCTGTTTTGCTAGACCTCTAGAGAACCCTGCCCAACACATATAACTTTGAAATTCAATATGTTCCACAATACTGGTAAATCTTATTAGAAATAAAATCACAGACTTCCAATCACACAAAAGCACGAGATTGAATAGAGAACTTTGTGAACTCCTTGTGTATAGGAGCAAATGGAAGGAAGGAAATACCTGCATAATTAGCTGGCAAGTTGTTAGATCTGGTCCACGTGAGCTGTGGGGTGGGATAGCCAGTAGCGTCACACCTCAGCAGGACATTGCTGCCCAGAGCAGATGTGATTTTCGTGGCTGAGATCATCACAGACGGCTTCAGGCACTGCTCCAATTCAACCCGTTGGAACAAAATCCCTGTGAGGCTCTCAGGCCCACTACAAACCATCAGTGGATCAAGAAGCACTATAGTAGTGTCAGGAATCTTTGACAATTCAATCATTTTGGAAATGTGGCAGTCACAGAACCAAGGGTTATCCTGCAAACCTAAAACAGAGAGGGGGAAATGTTGATGAATATTATTCTAATGATGTCATTTTATATCATCACAGACTCTCAGGGAGTCTCCCATTTTTTTGGAAAAATTTGCTTTCAGAGATGAGGTAAAGTCAGCTCTATCACTGTGTCAGGTGGCATAGTCACCTCTAGGAGAGGAAATCAAAATTTTTGATACGTGGATGAGTTTTTCAAACAAAACATGTCTAAGCAAGTCTCTGACATCAGTGTATGCCTTCAGACAAGTTCCCTAGGTAATTGTGTTTCTGTAAATGTCTTAATCTCATTAGCGTGCCTTTAAAAAAAAGAGGAGACTTGTGTGCCATTGGGGACGTACTATTTTGAGGACAAATACTAAATTTTCAATAAACTCCAGTACATATTTCCCTAATTCAAAAATCCATAAATATTAAACAAATCAGCCATTTTAAGGAAGATCTTCAAGATGAACCACATGAGAGAAGTTGACAAATCTGCCAACTTTAATGAGTGAAGGAACTATGGCTGAATTCCAGTGACTGTTGTAAGAAGACTGTAGAATTAACATTGATGCAATAGCTTCTAAAGTTTTGAGATCTCACATATTCTATTTTATGCAAACATTTTGACTTCACCAGACTTTCAATTTCATGAATGCCGAAAATGTTGTGTAACTTCAGCTAGCCCCAAGAGCTCATCTTTGATTTTTAAAGCAAGATCTAAGTCAATGCATTTATGATAGGAATTGTACCTGGAGACAGGTCTTGGATTTGCCAATACAATCCAGAAAGCAAGGCCCAGTGAAAATGGTGGTTTACAGGGAAATCTACTGTATGAGTTAAAGTAAAAGCACAGGAGTCAGCTTAGAAGGCTATGTTGTCTGTTTCCTGGGATTCTAAAGGCTTAATCTTGAAAGACTTTATCAAAAGGCACAGGACAGTCATGAAAGTTTAAAGCAAACTTCACTGGGGAGAAAACGATTAGGAAATTGCGCCAACTTTTTTTTTCTATGTTAACAACAGACTTGCTCATTCTTCCATGGTAGCAAGCATTGTCCTACAAGAATTTCAACCTGAATCCACATATCTTCCAACTATAATATTATCCCATTCAGACTTCTGTTTTCACCTAGAATTCAAAGAATATTTCAATAGAACATGATTTGAATACCTTGAGGATGCTAAAACTACTAGTATTATACATTTTACAGGCTTATCTATTATAGTACTACACATTGCTTGTTTAGAGGCACCTAACTCAGCCTTGAACATGCCATATGTCTTGTATGATATAAAAGCATGTCGCAGTGGTTCAAATTTTGGGTAGCAGAAGCATAAAATGAAACATAGGTTATCCCGAAGAAAGAACAGGAGAAGGTGAACATGGCTTGACTGAGCTGTGGTCATGAATTGTTACTCAGCTCTCTTTTGAAGAGACAATCAGCTGCATGGTGGAGGGGAAGTGGGCTCCTCTGATCAAGGGGCCTTGAAGCAAGGAATGACAGTGTTTGAAAAACTATGACTTGGAGATTTAGCTACAACAGTAACAACTGCAAGTTTGAGGGGTGGGGCACCAAGCATGGGGCTAGGGGACTGGGAGTGTAGGGGCTGGCCTGGTCTTGGGCTTCCCAATTAGTCTTATTTGAACAGCACATAAGACTTGGCCTATCAGCCATAAGAAGGTTGTTGATTATTTACAATTGTGAGAATCTGATGATGCTGATGATGATTATGGAAGAGACAAAGGTCCTCCTGCTAAGAATATGCGATTATGTCCTCCCAGAGTTGGAAATAAGCAGCAATATGGAAAGAATCCACTGGAATACAGTGAGGACTCAGAATATAAAAATGTGAAGGCAAAGACGGCTGACTCTGTCTCAGCAAAGGACAGAGAAGGTGAAAACTAACTGAATGCCTGCCATCAGGTTGATGACGACTCTCAGCGGCCCTATAGGACAAGGTAGAACTGCCGAGACTCTGACTCTTTATGGGAGGAGGAAGCCTCATCTCTCTTCTGTGGAGCAACTGATGGTTTCAAACTGTTGACCTTTGGGTTAGTTAGCAGTCCAACACAAAAGCAGTACACCCCCCCTGACTCCTGGAAGATGGAAAAGAAGATCATATAAAAGTATGCCACCAGCAGCAGCCAGCATCTAATGTGGCTTCTAAGCAGAGGGATGCTCTTGGAAATGGAAAATGTGGGTTAAGAGAAAGAACAAGATGATCTCTTTCTTCATCTTCAACAGCACTATTCCAAGAAGAAGATCCTGGCAGTGATGAAGACATTCCAATGGAAGACATGAAAGACAATAATCATGACTAAAGCAATTCAAAAATGAAAAGCAAAAAGATGGTTAAGAAGCCCAAACCGGAGAGAAAGCAAAAGCACATGCCTAAGCCCAGGCTAAAGGCAGCAGTAATGCCAAGTCAAGTGAAAGACAAAGGAAAGTGGCTTTAAAGCACTAAAGGAAAAGACTTCTTCCCTCCCTGTATGAAGACCAGGGGGAACCAAAGAGTCCCTGGTTTGGGAGGAGAGGGGGCGGTGATCAGCCTGTTTAATCGGGGGATAAAGGGTCTGAAGATGAAACTTTCTCTGGGAATGATTAAAAGTGATGAGTTTGGTGAGAGATTTAATGAAAAAGGGGAAGAGAGAGAGAAAGGAAGAAAGAAGAAAAGAAAGAAAATCTACTTATGGCTTGATTCATGGGCTTTGAATACTTTTTTTCCATTTGTTGTTGATAACTTTCTTCCTTTTTTAAAAAAGTAAAATCACAATCACTGAAGACAAATGTGTGCAGAAAAAGTGGTGAAGAAAACTGATGGTGCCCAGCTATCAAAAGATGTAGCATCTGGGGTCTTAAAGGTTTGAAAGTAAACAAGCAGCCATCTAGCACAGAAGTAACAAAGCCCACATGGAAGAAGCACATCATCTTGTGGGACCATGAGATGTCCAAGGGATGAGTTATCAGGCTTCAAGAACTAAAAATCATAATATTGTGTGCTCACCTTTCTGATATGATCACTGACAACAAATGGGTACATAAGCAAATGTGGTGAAGAAAGCTGATGGTGCCCAGCTATCAAAAGATATAGCATCTGGGGTCTTAAAAGCTTTAAAGTAAACAAGCGGCCATCTAGCTCAGAAGCAACAAA
>PVJH01037177.1:0-18158 GCA_004026705.1 Nesogale talazaci | reverse complement strand
ATGATAATATGTCTGACTCTTATAATTTCTCTCTGTCTCATGCTCTCTTTAATGTTACTATAATAAATAATAATTATTGCTGTACAACTGCACCTATCAAACCTGTGATGTATACATCAGAGGCTGGCCTTCCTCTGATACCATACTGAAGGCTATAGTTGTTTTTGGTTTTTCATAAGTAAGTGCTTCATGTCCTTTTTGCTTTCAGCAAGCCAAGTGTCATCTCTACTCATATTTTGCAGGTGTTTAATGAATCTTCCTCCTGCGGCCCACAGGGCTGACAGTTCAAATCCAGCAGCAGCTCTCCAGGAGCAAGGCTGGGCCTCCTACTCCCACCAGGGCAGCGATGCCACAAAAATAAAAACAAAAATAATGAGTCTTCCTCTAATCCTAATGCCATCTTCTTCATATAGCTTAGCTTCATGGATTATTTGCTCAGCACACAGATTGAGTAAGTGTGGTGAAAAGATACAGCCTTGATACCTTTCAAACGACTGCCACTTAATATTTGTTCAGATCCAATGCAGCACAATTAAGTATTCTAGAATTCCTTTTTTTTGTAGTGTTATCCATCATTTGCTATGATCTTGCTCTGCAATGTCATTGAAAACAGTGGTAAATCTCTTCATAATATTCTCTACCTTTGTCCAGTGATCCATCTTTCTACACACTCTCCTGAATCAAGCTTTAATATTTGGTAGTTTTCTGTTAGTGTAGTGCTGTAACCATTTTTAAAATTATCTTCAGTAAAATATGACTTGTATATGATTTTAATAATTTTTATATATAGTATTGGGTAACTTGTCTTTGAAATGGTCTCTTCTAGTTGATTAGCCAGCCCAATTTCCTGCCAATCACTTGTATTTTGCTAATGCAACCAGAGATCTGATTGCCAGTGGGTTACACATGGAGCTCCTAACAAGACAGCAGTTCAAATCCACTGGGTGCTCTATGGCAGAAAGATGAAACCATCTACCACTCCTCTAAAGTCCAAGTCTTAGAAGTGCAAATGGGGCGATTCTACTCTAGGAGTTGGAGTTAACTTCATGGCAGGGAGTTTTTTTCTTTTTGGTTAGTGCAGCTTGAACTTCTTTCAGTTTTATCAGCTTATGACAAAATGTTACCTCTTGAAATATTTGAATGCTAGCAAATTACTTTTTGGTATGGTGATACTGTATTCCTTGCATCATCTTTTAATGTTTCCTGTCGTGTTCCATTCGTTGTCCATAGGATCCTGCAGTATTGAGACTTTTTGATTGAATTTTTTCTTTAGTTCTCTCAGCTTGTGAGATGTTAAGCTTATTCTTCCGTTCTGGTTTTCTAGTTTCAGTACTTTTCAAACTTTATCATAATACTTTGCTAGCCACCCTTAGACTCTTCTATTCATTTTTTTTTTTTGCTTCATCATATCTTCTAGTCGTTTTAGCTTCTTAGTGTTCAAGAGCAAGGTTCAGCATCTCTCCTAATGTCTACATTGTTCTGTTCTATCTTGTCTTTTAAGACCTTTTGCCTTTTTCTTGTATGTCCTGATGTCTCCCCACAACCTTTCTGGTCTCTAAATACTAGTTTTCGACGTGTCAAGTCTATTCTTGAGAGAGCCTGGAAACTCAGGTGCAATATACTCAGGGTCATTCTGTCGCTTTTATGCACTTTTCCTTTTTGTCAGCATTAACTTGAACATTCAGTGAGCAATTGATGGTTTGTTCTACCATAGTCCCTCGGCCTTGATCCGATTGATGATATTAGTGTCTTGTTTAGAACATATCCAGCTCTCTGGTGTATCATGGCTGTGAAGATACATGTTCTATGACTAGAGTGTTTAGTTAGAGTAAGTTTATTTTTATATAATACAAATATTCTTAAAAGACAAAACTTTTCTTATATATTTTCAGTGAAAGAGTTTCTAGCCAAAGCCAAAGAAGATTTCTTGAAAAAGTGGGAAAACCCTGCTCAGGTAAGGAATATTTCAAATTTTTTATGATTTCAAAATCCTATGTTCAGTGAAATCATGATTCTTCCCTAAGTAGTTTACCACTTCAGGGATTATTTTTTCGAGTAGTGTTAGTAAATACAAGCTTAAAATAATTTTGCCTTAGCATTATGTTTAACTCATGAACTAATAATTTTATGAGTGTACACTTAAATTAGAAAAAGAGCTAATTTCTAGTTAAATTTCCCATTATAAATGTTGGTACTCACTCCAAGTTGCCACAAACTCTAAATATCCTAATATTATGCTAATTTTGAATTATGCCTTTATAGCCTACTTTATTAATTGCAATATTGGGGATACTATTGTGTAGTTTCAAGTTCTTAATAAAAATGCTAGGTTATTAATAGTGCATCAAATATACAGGATTGTTTTGTAAGCATTTGAAAGGGTTCTGTATATTTTAAATAAGATTTAATTAAGATTTAATATTTTAAGGTAAAAAGAGCTTCTGTACTTTTCCCCAAGTTAAAAATAATTAATAATTTTGAATTATAAATTAAATGTTGAAAGATTTATTCTGTAGCACATGTTTTTCTTTCTTTTTCTCTTCTTTAACCTCACTAAAGGATATTTAACTCAAAATCAAGCTGTAGAATCACCAGTAACTTAAGATATAACCACTGTAGTGGTTATTAAGAAAATAGGCATCATATGATATGAAGCATTAATGGAGATGCAAATAATGGCATCTTATTTTTCATTATTATACAGAAAAAATGCCTACCAGAGGGGATATTTTGTTGTCTATTAATGAAATTTGTTTACATTATTTATTTGTGACTAAATTGAAATTTTCAGCTCTCATGTTAATAAAACTACATTATATATTAAAATATAATTATGATCCACTCTAGTTTTATGAACATTTTTTCTGCATTGATATAGAATCTCATAGTAATATTAACTTACTGGGAAGGTGAAAGTGAAATCTGTTGAAGATATGTATTATAAGTAAGATTTTTTTAAAAAGAGCTGTTCTCTCTTTAATGATTCAACAAAAAGCTGTTTTTGTATCCAAAAACAAGGTTTGTTTTACAATAAATGGCAAGTCCACCAATAGTGAATGCCAGTAGTTTTCTAGATTCCTAATTTACACACAAAAAAACATATTCACCAATTTTTTCATGCTAAGCACTTACTAGATTGGTCTTTAGAAACATTTTATTAATGATTCTCATGGAAATCTTTGTAATGAAAACATATTAAGCAAATGGATCAGCAATTACGACTTGTTGCTATTTAGATAATTTGTTCCTAGTAATTTTCATTTTGCTGTGGCAGCAACAAATTTAAAAGATTGCTGCCTCTAACTCAGCTTCCGTGCTACAGTCAAAGCCAAACAAGGATGTTTGTTCCAAACAAAACCTCTATTCAGTGAGAATAAGAGTCTGAGTATTGTTCTGGGACTATGACTTTTGGTTATCTTGGTGGGAATGAGGAACTCTTCGCTCTTACTGTTGCCGTTTTTAGCAATACAGGGTTATTATAACATCCGACGAAGAAAGCCATTAGGGTCTTGCATGCTGCTATTTAATTCTATAACTTACATGAAGTTATAATTGAAGTGCTTTCCTTATGTGTATCTACACTAAAAAGACTAATCTCTCAGTTTATCTGTCAAAATTAATTGCATATTTATTGCAATTAATCATAATTAATTGTAAGTGCACTAAGATTGTATGAGTTACAAGACTATCTTTATCAGTGTACTTCTAGTTGGTTTGTAATTATTAAGGCATACAACTGATTTATTAGAAAATAGATTCTAGGAATTGATGTTGACATATGCGAGTTAATATTTCAGTTGAGGCTTTTATTTTGTCCCATTGTTATTATGACCTGTTATGGTAAAAAGTTCTCAATTATCAAATTTTTTAAAAGGAGAACATAGTATAAATAACCTGGAATCGCAATAGTCTCTCTTTTTTTTAATTGTAAAGGAAATGAACTCTGATTAAATGCTAGCCTCTGTATTGTTAAAATCTTCCCATAAGAACTTTCATTTTGGTTTATTTTACTTTTCATGGATATCCAGAATAATGCCGGACTAGAGGATTTTGAAAGGAAAAAAACCCTTGGAACGGGTTCCTTTGGAAGAGTCATGTTGGTGAAACATAAAGCCACTGAACAGTATTATGCAATGAAGATCTTAGATAAGCAGAAGGTTTGTGCATTTGCTTATTTTTGCCTACAGAGAAAATTAGATTGATTATCTAAAATCTAGCTGGTAGCATATTCAGAAGATAAAATATAATACCATACTATTAACAGTGTTAAGTAATTTTATTGTTGTGTTCTGTTTTTGCTTCTTATTTATTGTGAATATATGATGGATAGTTAACAGTTTTGGTATATGGAGAGATATTATTTCAGTATAATATTTTACTTGCAAAATATTGAATTAAATATGTAAAGAACAAGCAATGCTACTTATACTGTCTTGTAGAAAAATTCAGGGATCAATGAATAGATAACAGATATGTACTAATTTTACTTATATTTTATTTTAATGGGTTTTGATCAATTTAAATTGTCAATTAAAGCAAGGAAAAGTTTTAAAAGCCTACATACTTAATGGTACACATCATTGATCAGAATATCTGAATTGATCATTCCTTAAATATTAAGTTTCTAATTGCACAACACTTACTTAAAATTAAGGGAAAGGAAAGAAAAAATGACAAATCTTCATATGGTAATATAGATAATTATGCCCCAAGGATGCTTTGGTGAGAAGCTGTAGGTTATTTATGGGATAAGTGTCTAAATATGGTGGATATAGTACTGAACTGATAGTTTGGAATAGAGATCATGTCTACACCAGTGCTGTTCAGTAGCGACATAATTTGAGCCACATGCTTTTAATTTTAGGTTGCCAAGTAGCCACATAAAAATGTAAAAAGAAAAAATAAGTAAAAAAAAAGAAGTGAGGTTAATTTGAATAACATATTTTTGTTTAAGACATTTTGTACTTCTTTCTATGCTATATCTTCAAAAGCTGATATATATTTTATACTTGTATCTGGCCTCTAATTAAAGCAAAGGTGAAAAGAAAATTAACCTAATTTGAAAAGTAACAATGCCTTAAGTCTCTTTAATATTCACTATACCATGCATGCACCTTTGCAAGTACATTGTGCAACTTGAAAAAAACATTTATTAGGGGCTCATGTCAAACACAGGCACATTTCTTGCCCTCAGCATTCTCAAAACATTTGCTTTCCACTTAAGCCCTGGTATCAGCTCCTCATTTTCCCCTCCCTCACGAACTCCTGACAATTTATATGTCATTTTGTCATATGATCTTACACTGTCCAATATCTCTCTTCACCCACTTCTTTGTCTTCTGTACCCCAGGTAAGAGATTATATGTAGATCCTTACAATTGGTTCCCTCTTTCTACCCCACCTTCCCTATATTGCCACACTCACCACTGATCCTGCCAGGTTCATCTGTCCTGAATTCCTTATATTTTCAGTTCCTATCTATATCAGTGTACATCCTCTGGTCTAGCCAAATTTGCAAGGTAGAATTGGGATCATGATAGGTTGGGGGTGGGGGGGGGGGGCGGCAGGCGTATTTAAGAACTAGAGGAAAGTTGCATGTTTCACCATTGCTACATTGCACCTCAACTTGCTCGTCTTCTTCCTGTGACATCTCTGTAAGAGGATGTCCCATTACCTACTGATGGGTTTTGGGTCCCCAGTCGGCACTTTCCCACATTTACAGTGATATGATTTTTTTTTGTTCGTTGATGCCTGGTACTTGATCCCTTCAATGCCTCGTGATCACACAAGCTGGTGTGCTTCTTCTATATGGGTTTTATTGCTTCTGAGCTAGATGGCTGCTTGTTTACCTTCAAGCCTTTAAGACCGGACACACTATATCTTTTGATAGCCAGGCACAATCAGCTTTATTCACCACATTAATTATGCACCCACTTTGTCTTCAGCAATTGTGTCAAGAAGGTGAGCATGATGGAATGCCAGTTTCAAAGAACAAAGTGTTCTTGGATTGAGAGTACTTGAGCAGAGACCTAATGTCCATCTGCTGCCTTAATGCTAAACCTATAAATATATGCCTGTAGACCTATTTCCCCATCACCATATATAAATATATTTACCTCTGTCCATGTCTGTATTTAAACCTCTATCAATGCCCTTTGCCGTCTAATTCTTTCCTCTTGTCCCACTATCATGCTCAGCCGTCATTTGGGTGTTAGAAATTCCTCTCAGTTAAATTACCCTTGGTTAATCCCTACCATGCATCCCTTGTTCACATTTATTTTCTAAGCATATTTCTTGAAAAATGCAATTGCTTCCCCCTAGTTTACTTCCTATTAATTCCTCAGCCTACAGCAATGTGGGCTGACCCTCTCTCTCCCCTCATTCTGCTAAAGTGAGATTGCCCAGAGTCTCTAAATCAAGTGACCTTACTGCCAAAGTCAGAGAAGATTCTTTGCTCATCTTCTTACTTTTTTTTAGAACATGTGACTTTGCGGACCACTTCCTTGACTTAACCACTTCCTTTGTTGACCACTTCTCCCTTGACTTCTGCATACCATGTTCTCCTGCTTCTTTGAGCTGCTCTTTTTGCTGGCCCTTTGCATGGGTTCGTTGCCCTGCCATTAAAGATTGTTAAGACCAGGGCTGTGGACTAGCCCTTCTTCTATCCTGTTCTGTACCTTCTCATTTTGTGCTGTTCTTTCATGCTTTTAATGCTTCCCTGAGCTCTACGCCCAAATTGCATGTATAATCTCAGTTTAAAGCTCTTACAGACTGTTTAGTTCTGTCCTTCGTTTACTAGATAAGCAGCGATAGAATACTTTTTATTTATTTCATTGACCCAACCTGCATGTGGCTGTCCCTGGATAATCCCTAATCTTTTAAGTTACCTTTCTTTAATAGTGAACAGAATGTTCTTTACACATAAAATGTTGAGATTATAAAATATGCTATTTTAATGCTTTGAAGTAGTATTAGAAAAGAAGTTTTAATTCCTTTTGTTAAATAAATTACTAAGAAAGTTACTTCTTGAGAAATACTGGCATATGATTATTTGCCATAAAATAATTGCTATTTAAAAAATAATTTCTATTACCACAACCTTCTGCATCGATGTATATTGCTATACTTTCAAGCAGGTTCAACTCATAGTGACCACTGTGCAGCAGAGTAAAACACTGTCCAGTCTTACTACGTCCTCATAATCATTCGTGTGATCCCATAATCATTCATGACAGCCTCTCTGTCAATCCACCTCTTGACAGTCTTCCTCCTTTGTGCTAACCCTCTATTTAAAGCACTGGGACTGGTACCTTCTGATAGCATATTAAGTGTGTGAAATGAAGTTTACCATCTCCGCTTCTTAGAAGCATTCTAGCTGTACTTCTTCCAACATAGATTTGTTCATTCTTCTGGCAGCCCTTGATATATTTAAAATTATCACCAGCACTGTAATTTAAAGCATCACTTCTTCATTTGTCTTCATTATTCATTGTCCTGCTTTTTTGTGCAGGCAATTAAAAATGCTTTGGTCAGGCATATTTATTCTTCAAATGAATGATTTCATTTTTAAATTTTTTCCAAGTTTAATTTTATACAGATAGTAATGAAACAAAACTATAACATCGTCTTCTGTTGATAAATCCACAAAATTTTCAACTAAATTTATTTTGACTGTTCTTTGGGTGTTTGGGGTGAGGGAAAGAAAATCGGGGCAGAAATGAAAGAAATGATGCTTCTTCACCTCTCCTATAAGCTAAGCATTTCTAAGCAATTGATCTATGTACCACTGATTCTTCACAACATTATATAACATTAATCTCCTTTTGTAAACAACTTACCTCTGAATATATTTTTGAAGTTGAATATGTAAGCTAAGCCAAGAATTTGACTTTAGCTGTTTGAACATCTATTGCTATCATACTTTTAAATCTTTTCCTTAACATATCATTGTTATTTCTAGCTGGTCTCTTATTAATAACAATTTGCATTTCATAATGACACCTCCCCCCCCCCCCCGCAGTTTATTGGCAGATAATTCACATATTATAGTTCAATCATTTAATCACATCAAGGGAAGTTATACAGTAACCACCACATATGTTTTTTAAAATTATTTTATTGGGGGCTCTTACAGCTTTTATAACATTTCATACATCATTTGTTTCAAGAATATTTATATACATGTTACCATCTTCCATTTCAAATATTTTCTACTTGAGCCCTTGGTATAAGCTCCTCTTTTCCCTCCTTTTTTTTTTAATAAATCATTTTATTGGGGGCTCATACAATTCCCATCACAGTCAATACATGCATCAATTGTATGCAGACCACATATGCACACTTGTTGCCATCATCTCTCTCAAAACATCCTCCCTCCCCTTAGGCCCCCAGTACCAGCTCCCCATATTTCCCTTCCGTCCCTTCTCCCCCTCCCTCATGAACCCTTAATAATTTACAAATTGTTATTACTGTTTCATATCATATACTGTCCGATGTGTCCCTTCACTCACTTCCCTGTTTCTGTACTCCAGAGAGGAGGTTATGTATACATCCCTGAAATTGGTTCCCCCTTTCCACTCCACCATCCTTCCACCCTCCCAGTATCACTACTCCCACCACAGGTCCTGAAGGAATCATCCATCCTAAATTCCCCATGTTTCTGGCTCCAGTGTGCATCCCCTGATCTGATGGATTTGTAAGGTTAAATTGGGATCATGATAGTGGGTGGGAGGAAGCATTTGAGAACCAGAGGAAAGTTGCATATTTCACTGTTACTACATTGTACTTTGACTGGCTTACCTCCTCCCTGCAACCCCTCTATAAGAGGATGTCGCTTCACCTCTTGATGGACTTTGGGTCCCCAATCTGTACTCCCCCTCATTTATAATGGTATTTTTAGTTCTTTGATGCTTGATACCGGCTCCCTTCATTACCTCGTGGTCACACAGGCTAGTGTGCTTCTTCCATGTGGGCTTTGGTGCTTCTGAGCTGAATGGCGCTTGTTTACTTTCAAGCCTGTAAGACCCAGCCACTATATTTTTTGATAGCCGGGCACCATCCACTTTCTTCACCATATTTGCTTCTGCACACATTTGTCAGCAGCAATCATATCAGGAAGGTGAGCACTCAATGTTATGATTTTTAGTTCTTGAAGTCTGATAACTGATCCCTTTGACACCTCGTAGTCCCACAAGCTGGTGTGCTTCTTTCATGTGAGCATTGTTGATTCTGAGCTAGATGGCTGCTTATTTACTTTCAAGTCTTTAAGAGCCCAGACGCTATATCTTTTGATAGCCAGGCACCATCAGCTTTCTTCACCACTTTTACTTATGCACACATTTGTCTTCAGTAATTGTGCCAGGAAGGCACCACATTTGTCTTAAAGCCTCTCTCCCTCCCGTGGTCGCCTTGCCTTCAGAGTGAGTTGCACAATCACTATCAGTTCTAGTACAACCACCCCTCTCCTGCCCTCCCTGTTCACTCCTGAAATCCCCCTTTCCTCTCCATTTCCCATCCTTTACCCTTGCATTCCCCACAACATCTTGTATCAGTTATTATCCTATATCCATCCATTTTTCTTGTGTTTCACAGCTGGGAAACCCAATAGAAAACAGTGAAAGACAAGTTGCACTAATGTAGTCAGCATAAGATCATATTAGTATAAAGTCAAAAATACAAATGATGCCTGAGAAAAGCCAGGTAAGAAATTTCTGTCATGGGACATCTAAGAGATACCTGCACTCAGTACTAATTCAGGGCATGTGTATAGGAGGGACAACTGGCATGGTACCAAGTTCCATCCCACATAATCAGTATTACAGTGCTCCCTTCCTGCCTTTGGCTCGAGTGGATCTGCCAGCAGCTCTATCTGATTAGTTACTTTGCAGATGGGTTAATGACATCCTAATAGGTAACTGTAGACTCAAATATTTCACTTTCACTACTCCATCCATCTCACTACCAATGAAATTTTCTTTTTTTTTAATTTTTAAAAAAAATTAAAAAAATTCATTTGAAATTTTCTTAATATATCATTTCACTCACCCAGTCAAAATGCTTCTTCTTTACATTTACTAAGTGAAGTCTGAACTCTTCAATCTATTTTGGAATCCCTTATAATTTTCTTCTAATCTCCATGGCAGTGTTAACTCACACTGGACCCCTAATGTTCTCTGCCCTTCTGTTCCGACTTGGGGCATGAAGTACAGGGCGAATAAGACTGCTGGGTCGGGGAGGGAAGTTGGCCTGTCTCCCTATTAATACCTTCTCAAGTGTTAGAAAAGAAATCAGTGGCAATTTAAGCCATTTATTAAATATATGTTCTGAATCCAAGAGAAATAGTAAGAAACAAATACCAAATTTATATTAAAATAAATATATTGAAAACATATAAAATATTTATAATTTAAATTAATATTTATAATTAACTAATTTGAATTTATAATTATATGGTTTATTGGTTTATAATTAATATTTATAATTTGATATATATAAAATATATTGAAAATAAAATAGAATACACGTTCCAGAGTTTACTTACTTGTTTTTCTTTGTCAATTATGGGTACTTCAAAACAAATATTAACAAACACTGCCGTAAGTTAAAAGCAAATGAATCCACTGCTCAGATATACCTTTGTATAATTTTCCCCCTATTGATAAGGAAAATAGACTGTATATTACTATCAGCCTTGCTACTCCACCTAACACAGTCCTGTGTACCCATGTGTATCACACTCCAAGTCAGAGTAGTAGATCATAAACAACATGTGAAAGGCTAGTATAAGCTAAAACTGCAGAGGACATTAGGAACTAATTATGAAGGATTTCACGTTTATTATCATATGGAAAGCAGTTTACTTTTTTAAGATAATGAGTCTGTTATTTTGTCCAAATGCATTAAGTATGTTTCTCCATTATAGGTTGTTAAACTGAAGCAAATAGAGCATACTTTGAATGAGAAAAGAATATTACAGGCTGTGAATTTTCCTTTTCTTGTTCGGCTGGAGTATTCTTTTAAGGTAAATTTTGATAATTTATCCAAATAAGTATTTAACCTGATATATATTTTAAAATATGAACCAAATTAGAAGTCTAAATAAGAGAATCTGAAAACATAAAAAAACTATAAAATATATCATTTAATCCTATTATATGTTACTAAGTCAAAATCTGAAAAGATTTTGGTTGTCCTTGGGGAAATTGTTCAAAGTGACACGTGTAACTCTTCACGAGGCAATATTATAAAATCTAATGTTTCAGTTTATCAGAAACCATGGTGATATTTTATTAAGTGATTCTTATACTCATGCAAATGAATACACCTACACGCCTTCCTTAACTTTTGTTAAGCATTCTACCACTATCTTACCTTTTTTTACTGAGTAACTTATATTATAGTCATTTCATTTATATGAACAGAATAATCTTTGACCCACTGTTCATGTGCCTCATAAAATTTCACAAAAATATGTATTTAAAATTGGCAGCTTTTCAGTTATGTAGATTAGATTAACACTTGACAGCTCTATAATATTTATTCATTTGAATTATTTTGACAATTTTCTGTTTCACTTATTCTTTGGCTGTAATGAAGATGGAGGTATTTAAAATCCCATTAAAATCAC
Organism: Nesogale talazaci; assembly: GCA_004026705.1. NCBI lineage: Eukaryota > Metazoa > Chordata > Mammalia > Afrosoricida > Tenrecidae > Nesogale > Nesogale talazaci. Next base: position 6,532 of record PVJH01037177.1, on the reverse strand, counting down.
CGGTCTTTTTGATCAAATATATGAAATGTAGATAATATCAACTGTTTTAAAATGCTTTTATCTGTTATTTCATGGAATGCATTTTAGAATTATATGTTATAGTATTATATAATGCCTGTGTTTACTTGTTCAAGAATTTATATGTCCTCTGCAAGTATAGGAGCAGCAATAGTCCCATACTAATTTGTGATGAGAATACAATAAAATACACAAGTATCTCAGTATAGAAAAACTAGAGCATTTTCCACTTATTCTATTTCCCAATATTAATCTAAGAGGTTTAAATTTTGCCATTTTCCAATTGAATAGGTTGCTCTCTTAAGATTGTTTTTAAGAAGTAATCTATGTTGCATAATTTTGATTTACTAGTTCTTATTGTTTACTCATAGGATAATTCTAATTTATACATGGTTATGGAATATGTCCCTGGGGGTGAAATGTTTTCACATCTAAGAAGAATTGGAAGATTCAGGTAACTGATGCCTTTCCTCTCTTCAATATTTATCAGCTTTGTGATTGCTTAAAAGAAATAAATTTTAATTATTGTGCTAAAATTCCACTTTAATAAATGTAAGAGGGAGATTTCAAAACATTGTAGAAAAATGGAATGAAAAGATAATGGAATTTTTCTATAACCTTTTTTAACCTCTTTTTAAAAAAATAGATCACTTTATTGGGGCCTCTTAGAACTCTTATAACAATCCATTCGTTATGTCAAGCACATTTGTACATATGTTGCCATCATCATTTTCTAAACATTTACTTTATGTTTGAGCCCTTGTTATAAGCTCTTTTTTTTCTCCCTCTGCACATCCACTTTTTGACCCCTTGATAAATTATAAATTATTATTTTCATGTGTTAAACCAACTGCTGTCTCCCTTCCTCCAAGGTTTCTGCTCATCCCCCTGGGGGTCAGGGTGGTTACGTGTCAATCATTGTAATCGATTCCCCCTTCCTCCCCTCCTTTCCCCATCTTCCTCTACCCTCCTGGTATCACTACTCCCATTCCTGTTCCTGGCTTCTGTGTGCTATGAGCTCTAATCTCTACCTGTTTACATGCTCCAGTCTAACCCGCAGTGAAAGCAGGACTGGGGTCAGGACAGTGGGGGATGTGGAAGCCAGAAGGAACCAGAGGAATAGTGTATGTTTTATTGGTTCTATAAACTTTTTGAAACTCTGGCTTATTTTTTTCTTTTTTTCATTTTTGCCATCATTTGGGTGAAAGTTTGCAGAGCAAATTTTTTCATTCATTACTCATACATATTTGTTTCATGTCACTGATTAAGATTCCTATAATGTAATATTATCTTCTCACTTTCTTCCTGGTATTTTCTGTTTCTGTTTCCTGTCCATCACTGCCTTCTAAGCATTATCCTTGGATAGAGGCTTCCGTTTGTAGCTCAGATAGTTAGTAGATTGTTCTAAGGATTGTCTTCCCCCCTGGTGTTACTGTTCACCCCTAGGTCTAGCTGTTGTTTCCTTGAAAGTTGAGTTATGAAATAAGTGCAGTTCTGGGACTGAAGAGTGGCCAAAGGCTTTAGCCAGAGGGATTTCACCATCTAGACTCCTCAGACCAGTGAGCCTGATTTTGAGATTTGTTTCATAGTTTTCTCCTATTGTTTAATGGACCATTTATTGCTTTCCCTTTCAGAGTGGTCAATTTGGGAGCCAAGAACCACCTAGGGCTTCTGGTCTTAGGGTTTTGGAGGCTGAAGTCCATTACTTAGGACTCCTTGTGATTCCCTGCATCTTTGATTTCCTTTATACTTCCTTGCCTTTGGCAGGTTGGGGCCAAGAGATGTACCTTAGGTGGTCACACACACAATTCTTAAAATCCCATTTGCAGCTTACCAAAGTAGAATGTAGAACTTGAGTTTGTTGATGAACTTACGCTATGACTGTGACCATAGTCCTAAGCCACCAGGCTCAGCCACTTACTCCCTCATGATGTTTGGGTATGTCTAAGAAGTTTACATAACATGCCATTGCCTCCCGTTTGTTCTGTTATGAACATACTTAAACTTAAAGAACATAAATATGTACATAGAAATATTTTCTGTCAAATATTTTGTTTTTTGGGGGAGACATCACTGTGTCAAACATATCTGATCATGATTTTTGTTCCTTTTGACATGCACATTTCTGTACATCTTGTCTGTCTGCTTATGTAGATTACTAATCGTGCAAGTTTGTATATTTAGTTGCATTTACCTTGTTGTTTATCACTCTTGTGCACTGCTCTGTCTTCCTTTCCTTTAGTGGTTTTATGCTGATTGCTCCCTTACTCTATGTTGCCTTTGTGTTTAGTAGTAAAAAACATTAGATAGAAACATTAAAAGGAGGCCACCCTATGTGGGTTTTAATAATCAAAAATACCATAAACCAATTTAAATATTTTTAATTTGTAGGGCCCATTATTCAGAGGATCCTAATTAATTGTGAGCACCCATTCGTTAATTGAAGAACTCATAGCATGCAAAATTTTATGGGGAAATGTAAGGTTATATTAATTGCACAAATATTAATAAAATTATATGTGTAAGGTGTGAGTTGAATGAAGATAAAAGTAATATACTGAAATGAGAATGGTGATGGAAACTTTTTTGCTTCAAATATAATTCATGCTGTTGACAGCAACAAATGATGGTGGCTGTTTAGTCTTTTTTGCGGGGGGGCAGGGGGGGCATCACTGCTCTCTGGCGGTGGGAGTAGGAGGCCCAGCCCCACTGCTGGAATTGAACCTCCGTCCCAGTGGGCTGCAGTCCCGTGCACAACCGCTACGCCACCAGGGCTCAGCCCGGCTGTTTGGTCTTTAAAGAGATGATGATAGCTGTGAATTATCATAAAATGATAATTCAGTGGTAAATAAACATTGTAGTCAAATGGGACCTAAGATTGTTGTATTGATGTAATATGTATGGGTATTTTATAGATGTCACACATTGTGCTGATACAAAGTAACTTTAGTTTGCCTCTGATTATTCTCTTGTACCTCTTACTACCTTCTCTGCTACCATCCCTTGTTCATGCTCGCCAAGAATTCTTATATTGCTTTATACTCAGTAAAAGTTTTATAATGAAGTTCCATAGGTAAACCTGCCCTCCAAAGATATTTTGGTCATTTTCTATAATTAACTTCTTTCCTTTGCAGCTCTCCCCCCACACTCTAATTTTTCCAATAATTGGCTTAGTACTAGGAAGAAAGCAAGTTGATTAGCATAATTCACACTAAGATACTATCTTTTCTAAGATTTCACACATTCTATATATACACTTTCTATTTATATGTATCAAGAAGGGGCTGGAAAACTTAGATATAATGAGAATACTGAGTTATTGTTGAGCATGACTTTATTTGGAATAAATGGACATTATGATTCTCTTAAATTAGTATTTGGACTTAAAGCTGCTACAGCATTAAATCTTTCTCTTACCTTCTGACGGTATCTTAAATATGATGGGGAAATATCCACTAACAAGTTGGCAGTTGAAATATTTTGCTTCGTTTTTCCACAATTGGATCTCTCTTACTTCCACTGAATTTTCTCACCCACAGCAACCCTATAGGACAACAATCCTCTGCGGGTTTCCAAGACTAACTCTGCATGGGATTAGACAGTCTCGTCTTTTTTTCCCCAGCAGAGCAGCTGGTGGTTTGGAACTGCAGATCTTTTGGAAAAGCAGCCCAATATATAATGCCACAAGGACTCCTACTCGCATATTGATAGGAATCTTTGTGTCATTTCTGGTTTTCTCCAAACACCGTTGTGTAAACCTAAGTGTAAAATACTGAGGACTTACCTGGGAAAAAGCAGGAAGATATTTCCCAGGTCAAACTTTCCCAAGATTAGGGATAAATGTTACAGTGACCAGGGTGATTCCTCTGTATTTCCTTCTAATGTTCCCCTACCATTACCATATCATGTGGAGTTTTAAAGGGGTGAGATGGGACTGAAAATGGAAATGTACTATAAAATGTCCCCCTCAAAAGTGCTTTCCTTTGCACATTTATTTTATTAATACATATTTACCAAGCACCAGGAAAATATAGGAACTATGTGTATAACTTTTTTTCTTGAAATTTCTATTTCTGGGGCTACCAGATTAGATCATCTCACGAAAAGAAATTATATTCATAATTAAGGTTGTTCACTGCTCATACAAATCAGTTTATAAGGTAAATTTGCAGCATTCAGTGAAATCTGCTAGAAGGTAAAATAGAAACTCAAATTAGAAAATCAGTACATCTTTTTGGATTAGTTCTCTGAAATGGCATCCAAATTACACTAATACAGCAATCTAACGTACATGGCAAATACTGCATGTTTACACAAACGTACAGCTTATACGTATATCTGTGTCTACATTAACATGCATAGTAGAAACTCTGAAAACTTACATGCCAAGATTTTACTTAGGACTCCTGGATGGAATTATCAGTGTTCTTTATTCTCCAGTAATTTTTTATGACATTTTCCTATAAAAAGTATGTTATTATTTTTCTAATAGTTAATGTAGGTTTTAACTATGTTAATCTGTAGACTAAAGAGTTTCTAGGTAGTGCAATTCTTGTGTGCATGACATTTGGGTGAGAAAGATGGATGGAGCCTAGTAGCAGGGAACTCCACAATCTACATTGACACATTTGCTTTTCAGTTCTTCTTACTTTAAGACATAAGGAGATATAAAAATCTTCTAATATGAGGAATAATGACTTACATTAAGATGGTTATATTATAGCTTTTCTTTTGCTGAACATATGTTCCTCTTAAATATTTCAGAGTTATTGTGAGATGGTTATAAAAGTACTAAATATTTGGCACTAATAAAATTCTTAACATATGTTTAAAAGAAAATATGTTTGCTGCAGTGCCTCAATCCTGTGTTAATATTGTATTACTATGTGCTCATTACTATGTATTTCCATTTTTAAGAATATTAATATTTGGTTCCTTTGCAGTGAACCTCATGCACGCTTTTATGCAGCTCAGATCGTGCTGACATTTGAGTACCTCCATTCACTAGACCTCATCTACAGAGATCTGAAACCTGAAAATCTCTTAATTGACCATCAAGGTTATATCCAGGTATGACTCAAACATACAAAATATACTTTATCATAGAAAATACTAGACAAAACATTGTATGAATTTAATTTCCACTGTCAATATTGATACTTTTTCCCCTTTGAGGGGAGTAATTACTCCTTTCTTATGACTTAAATTGAACTCATAATTCTGCCATTATTTGAAAAACAACCCTGAGTTCTATCAAAAATGGAATCTCATTGTATATCCAATAATTTATATGTATAAATTAATCACAAGGTCCTACAAAAAATTATTGTGCACACCCATTAGTTTCAGAAATTTTGCAAGTGTTCTACATGTATCAACACACAATCCGGATAGCCCTATAAGGTGTAGCTACTGTCACCCCTATTTTAAGCCTAGGGAGGCACAGCAAGGGTACATACCAATAAATGATGCTCAGGGTTTGGGTGCAGACTGTCTCCAAAAACCATGTTTCCCCTCACTGCAATATAGCTACCAAGAAAGCCCCAAGTACCGGCGTGCTTTGTTTTTGTTTTCCATTTTCACTCTTACTAAAGTGCAAGCTTCTCTTTCTGCTTCATTATCTTTGCATTTTCCTTGTGGTACTTTTGATGGAACCATTAATAACTGGGGATATGCTGGACTTAAGGAGCATTTCTAGCACCACAGTCAATTATTTGGTTTCTAAAAAATCTAGTTTTTTACTTTTTGTTTTCACTTTTTATTCCTTGGATCTCTATTTTTATATTAATTGAAAAGATTTTTGGGTGTTAATTTCTTTCTTTTGGGTGGAAGAAGAGCACTCTAGCTTAGATGTTGTTTTTGTTGTTGTTAGCCACTTCACGTAACTTGTGCCATCATGTATTAGTCTCAATTACATATTGACTTGGTTTCTCATGTTATTTTTTTCTTTTCCTGATTTTAAGTTTAACCTTGAAGTTTTAATTTCAAATGCAGGTCTAATGATTGAAATAATAAATATTCACAGTATTCTTTTTTCCTTTTATAGGTCACAGATTTTGGGTTTGCCAAAAGAGTTAAAGGCAGAACTTGGACATTATGTGGTACTCCAGAGTATTTGGCTCCAGAAATAATACTCAGCAAGGTATAGTCATAATGACATCATGTAAGAATTAGAAATAGGAGGGTGGAAGGATGGAGGAATAGAAAGGGAGAACCAACTTCAGGGATCTACACTAGCCTCCTCTCTGGGGCACGGACAACAGGGAAGTGAGTGTTGGGACACATTGTACAGTGAACGGGATGAAAAAAATAATTTGTAAATTACTACGGGTTCAAGGGGAAGAAGGGGAGGAAGGGTAATATAGGGAGCTGATAAAGGGGGCCTGGAGGGAGGGAGAATGTTTTGAGAGTGATGATGGCAATGGGTGTGTAAAAGTGGCCTGCATACAACTGATGTTGTTAGGGATTGTGATAGGAGTTGTATGGACCCCCAATAAAATGATTCATTAAAAAA
>PVJH01037176.1:0-18114 GCA_004026705.1 Nesogale talazaci | reverse complement strand
GGGATTTGATCTGTCCAGAAGGCAAAGAGCAGCCGCACCAAGTGCTCAGCGATCTGGTCATGCTGTGGAACCATTTCTAGCTGCATACGGATCCCTAATTTGTGATTCACTCCACGCAGGCCTATGAGCCAACTGTCTGATGTGAGCTGATGATAATAACTTACTAATATTTGTCATTTCAGCTCTCAGGCAAGGTTCACACTCCACCAGGCAAATGGACCATTGATCAAACATTGGTTTGTTCAGGTGACAACTATATTATGGGGTCTGTTTATCTCCCTGGCACTTAGGAAATTCAGTGCCTAAATGGATCCAGATGATCTAGCTGTTTCTCTTTGTGTGTGTGTATGTGTGTGTGTGTGCACACGCGTGTGTGCACCCAGGTGCACACACACGTTTGTGTTGGGAGATATACAAGGGAAGCAAGAAGCAAATATCACAGCAACGATAATAGTATTCAGGAGCATACAGAGAGCAAATATACACATACACACACACACCCCTTTCTGCTTCCCACACAAGCCTGGCTTCCCCTTTTTGCACAGTACTGTTTTCTTAAAAGGTACATTGCAGGGTACAAAAATCCAGATTGCCCTATAAGTACATATGTATTAGGGACTCAATGGAAGCAACAAGCGACCATGCCCTCCCTCACATTTCTTTTTTTTTCCTTCACATTTGTTTCTGTGTCGTCGCAGGGGAGCAGAGAAAAGTTGTCTTCTGTACCCCAGGCACTCTCCCCCGAAGGTTGGCATCTGTCATTCACAGGGCAGCTGAATGAGTCCTAAGTCATCTGATTTCCTCGGTTCCCCAGTTTTTCTCAGTTCCCCAACTTTCCTCAACACTTCCTTTGGGGAAACCGAGCATTTTCTCTGGAGTGAATGCATCATCCTTTTTGGAAACCAGCCCTTTATGAGTGGCAATGCCTGATCCGCAAAGGTCTCCAATCCTTTAACTTGCAGAAGGAATTCTAGGGAGGTCCCAGGGAATCATGTCATGATGAGTTTCAACAAAGAAAGTTATTCACAGAAAAGAAAGCCAGCCTCTGGACAAAAACTCTGACTTACAGACAAGGTAGGGTCGACAGCCTTCAGAGTGTTCCTTCTGACTTCCTCTATCACAACACCTGACAAGGAAGCCCACCAACCACCCCCACCCTCCCAAACGACCTTCATGGTACTTCACCGTGATGTCATAAGAATGGTCTTCAAGTTGAACATAATGATGGAGAAACATAAAATTGAAATTACTCTACTTTGTAAAGACAGCATTAAAGACGGAGCAAACTCAACGAGAAGTTAAATTGTAAGTAACCCCTCTTGTCAAGTAAGCAGCTCATTAAAATCCCAAAGAGTCAAAATTAAGAGGCCAGAGTGGTGCCAAAGAGGTAAAATGCAGAATTGCTAATGAGCACAACTAATGTGAACAGGTAATTTCTCGGTAATCATTCTTCTTTCCTGAGCCTCTTCAACGAAGCTCAGGACCACAAAGCTGTGAACGACTGATCCTGTCTGAACACAGTAAAGTGGAGCAGAAAACAGAAGCTCAGAGATAATCATCTCTAGCTTGTCGAGCATACATCTGAAACACTGGACACCGTTTTAAGCACTCTAGTTCCATCACCTCATGCAGACAAAGGGACAGAGCGGGTCAGTGACCTCACCAGCTAACAAAGCTGGTCAGTGCTTCAGAAGGACTTGCACCAGACCCTTTGACCCCAGAGCTCATAGGTTTAACCAGTATACCATTTTACCACTTCTATGTCCCCCCCTCCCCCAAATTAATATGGTGTGGGCAACAGCCCTCTGTAACAGTTTTTGGCCAGTCAAGCTTGGCTTTCATAAACATTTATAAATTTCCTCTTTTGTAAGATTCATATATTATAATGAACCACTCAGCAATATACAGGTATGTGTGTGTATATACATATATAATATGCTTTATATATGTATATATATACATATACATGGGTCAGGGTGGGTAAATATGTGTGTGAGTATATAAAATATTATATATACACACAAATATTTGTATTCTTTACTGCTATCCATATGGACAATATCTTTTCGTTATCATTCCTCTCAGCATGGCATCTGCCACAGGAAAAAAAACAAAAACGACAGGAAAATGTCATGCGCTTGATTTGGATTCAGGACCGCCCATGTGAGATGGAGTAGAACTGTGTGCCAAGGGATGCTCAGTTGGGAGTAGATTTCTTTTTTATTATTGCAATCATTTTATTGGGGGTTCATATAACTCTTGTCACCATCCATCCATCCATCCATCCATCCATCCATCCATTGTGTCAAGCACATTTGTTGCCATCACATTTTTCAAAACATTCTTTTTCTCTTGAGCCCTTGGTATCAGCTCATTTTCTCTTCCCTCCCACCTACCCCCCGACCCTCATGAACCCTTGATATTTCATACATTACTTTTTTTTCATGTCTAACACTGACCGATATCTTCCTTCACCCAGTTTCCTGTTGTCCAACCCCCTGGGAGGGGGTAATATGTACATGATTGTGATCAGTTCCCCCTTTCCCTTCTTCCTACTTTCCCCTTCCCCTCCTGGTATGGGTAATCTCAATATTGGTCCTGAGGGGTTTGTCTTAAACTCCCTGTGTTCTTAGCTCTTATCTGTACCAGTGTAGAAGCTCTGGTCTAGCAAGATTTGTAAGGTAGAATTAGGGTCATGATAGTTGTGGGTGGGGTGGGGGGAGAGAAAGTATTAAATAACCAGAGGATAGTTGTATGATTTAATTGTGCTATACTGTACCCTGACTGCCAGACCTTTCTTAGGAGGCATTTGCAAGTGGACTCAAACCACCAGCCTTTCAGTTAGCATGGAAAGGGTGCTTGTCTGTTTGCACCACCCATGGACTCCATAGGGGCACTAAGTTAGAAATATGTGTAATGAACAAGTGAACACCTAATCATTTCCAGACAAACCCTTCTCTCTATGTCAAAGGGAACATTCTTCACTGATGAAACTCTTTGAAACCCTTTGATGTGTTCCGTAATTTGATTCCTAGATGTTGCTCTCTTTACACATTGTGTTAGGCTGGGTTGACTGGAAAAATGAATCTAGTGACACTCCTAGATGCGTAAGAAAGAGTCTTATATCAAGAAGTAATTAGCCATTATCAAGAAAACATGCCAGCCCAGTCCAACTCCAGCCCATAAGCCTGGTACTAGTCCATAAGTTCCTCTTCAGACTCACACAGTCAATTGCAGTGATACAACATGCAGCAGGATGTTTCATAGCAGGATGCGGCTGCTACATGCAAAGTTGGGTGGATTTGAGGTGGGTGGAAATTTAGCTCCAGCAGCTCTCAGGGTGGCCAAAACACTGGGACATCAAGGAAGAGAGAGATGGGGAAGCTCTGTGGACCCTCTTTATAAGCAGGCCACACCCACAAGGAGGCATTATCAGGCTGTGAGTTGATTGACAGGTTGAATACCACCTCTACACTTTTAGTTATCTTCAGGTTGATATGAAATTATGTGTAACTATCACATAGATAAACATAATTTCATTTTATTTTATTTTTGCAAATATAAGGCTGGCACTTTATGCGAGGTTTTTCAGGCCATTGGTGATTCTTAAAGAAGTCCTGGTGTCTCTCTGCTCAGTTGCTAACTCAGAGATTGGTACATAGAATGTGCCATTGGGAGCAAGATGGGGCAGTCTGCTCTGGTAAAGTGTTGTAGCCTTGGAAATCCGATGGGGCAACTCTCCTTTGTCCTTTGGGGTCTGTGTGCACAGGATTTGTCTTGATGACAATGCATTTGTTTTGGGGGTGACTTCTTGCACAGTAGTACAGTGGACTGAGTATTGTAACATTTTCTTATCCTTCCTTGGGAGAGGGCAACCCTATAGCAGATATTTTCCCAATTCTCCCATTTACGAAAATTCCACTTACACCACTGAGAAGGCCTCTGAATATATAATACTTACTGAAAACCAGCCATCCAAGAAATGATCAGACGCTCTCTGGATTTCTTGCAGTTTTTGAGAGAGTGAGGGATGGAGCAGTCTTCCTCGGTGTTTGAGAGACACAGGATGAAAGGATTGCCATGGGTATCCGTCACCTGTGGAGTTTCTACTGATTAGCTCTTGGGTATTGTTTAAAAACTCTTTCAGGATAAGTGACGTTTGTAAATTGATTTGTGCAAACACACGTCTATTATTTATTACCTTGTCATTTGCATGATGGGTGAGTTTGTTTTCTTCTGCTGAATACTCTTCAGTTGCTGAGAATCAAGAACAACGGCGCCACTCGGAGTGGGGAGAGGAAATCAGTGGAGGGGTGGGTGATATATTGCTAATGCTACTTTAGGACACTCTGTTCCAAGCTAGTGTTGGAAAACATTCAACATATGGCCTATCAGTAGAATGGTGCTTTCCTTTTATTATGTTTTCCCTGTGGGTACTTGCATGATCTTATCTATGGATTCAAATGAATGCCTGCCCATGAGATTGACATCCCCACCCTCAAGTAGTCAATGCATATAGAATGCAATCCCTGGTGGTTTGAAAGGAACCCCAGTGGCACAATGGTTAAACCCTGGACTGTTAACTGAAGGGTTGGTGGTTAGAGCCCACCAGGTACTTCTGGGAAGAAAAATGTGACGGTCTGACTTTATGCAGATTACAATGGTGGAAATCCTGTGGGGCCACTGCACACACTCCTTTAGAGTCACCATGAGTTGGATTTGACCTGATGGCAATGCATTCCATTTTTTTGTTTGAGTGGCACAAATGGCTAAGTATTCCACTGATACCTGGAAGGTTAATGGGTCAAGTCCACTCAGAGGTGCCTTGGAAGTAAGGCCTGATATCCTGTATCTGAAAGGTCACAGCCCTGAAAACTCTGGAGTGCACCTCTTCTGCCCACATAAGGTCACCAGCAACTAAAATGGTCTCATTGGCAACTATCAACAACAATAGCGTACATATACTATCTGGCTTCAAAAAGCCTTTGGAAATATCCCATTAACTCTTGAGTTAGGTTGGGGTTCCCCAGAGAAGCAAAACCAGTGATATATAGGTATGTGTGTATAGAAAGAGATTTATATTAAGGATGAGGCTCACACAATTATAGAAATGGGTAAGTTCAGTTCAATTCAAGTTCATAGATCAAATGTTAAGCTGGAGGATTTTCCTACCTTGTGGAAGATCACTGCTGGTGAGGCAGAAACAGATAAGTCCAAGCAAGAGCTGTAGGTCAGATGGTAGACTCTGATGGCCCCCATGGTCGGTAAGTAATATGGTGGCCAGAAGCTGGATGAGCCAGATGTAGCATCCAGATCAGTAAGAAGGGGAGAAACTCTTTACAGTCTACTTCTATAGAAGTAGGTTACATGCCCAAGGAAATTTACCTTTAACTATTGTTACTGCAGTGCTGGTAGCCTCGTGGTTTGTGTGTTGGGCAAATTCAGCAGTTTAAAACCACTAGCTGCTCCATGGGAGAAAGCTTTTTACTCCCATATAGAATTACAGGCTGAGAAACCCACAGAGGGAGTTCTTCTCTGTCCTATAGGGTCTTCACAAGTTGATATGACATGAGAGCATCATTGTGTCTTTGCAGTTCATAGCTGTTTAGTGGCGTCTAGTCTGTTCTGACTCATAGTGGCCCTAGGTCAAACAGCGCACAGATGTCCATCTTCAAAATTGTCCTTATGTCTTAGTGCCTTGTTGCAGTCAGTGTGCCAGTCCTTTGCATTGAAGGCCTTCCTCTTTCTCATAGCTCCTCTGCTTTACCAAGCATGATATCCTTCTTCAGGGTTTGATCTTTCCTGATAACATGTCCAAAGAATGTGTGATAGAATCTTGCTAACCTTGTCTCTAAGATACATTCTGGCTATCCTTCTTCTAATCCAGATCTCTTTATTCTTTTGGAAGACCCAGAGTTTCTGATATTCTTCATCAACACCATAATTCAAATGCATTTGAAAATACCATGTTTTGGGTCATGTTCACCTTAGTCCCCAAAGTAACATGCTTGCTTTACAGCACTTAAAAGAGATCTTGCTCAGCATATTTATCCAATGCAATGAGTCCTTGGGTCTCTTGGCTACTTCTTTTGGGAGCATTCACTGTGGATCCAAGAAGACAAAATCTTTGACAATTTCAATCTTTTCTCCATTTATCATGTTGTAACCTATTGGTCCAGTTCTTAGGATTTGGGTTTTCCTTGAGTTGTAATCCATACTGAAGGCTGCAAACCTTGGTATTTAACAGCAAGTGCTTAGAGTCCTCTTCACTTCCAACAAGTCAGTGTGTGTCACCTGCATATTTTAGGGTGTTGGTATGCCTTTCTCTAATTTTGTAGTCCTGCTTCTCTGATGGTTTAACCAGTACACAGATTGAATAAATAGAGTGAGAAGATACAACTCTGTTCCCCACCTTTTCTGGTCTTAAATCAGGCAGCATTCTCTTGTTTGAGTAACACAACTCTCTCTTGATTCATGCACAAGCTCTACATGAACACAATGCAGTGTTGTGGAATTCCCATTCTTTTCAAGACTGCTCACAGTCTGTTAAGATCCACACAGTCGAATGCCTTGGCATAGTCAATACAACACAAGCAAATATCTCTCTGACATCCTCTGTTTTTAGCCATGATCTATCTGACATTAGCAAATTATATCCCTTGTTCCACGTTCTCTTTGAAATCTGGAACGAACCTCTGGCAGTTCCCGGTCCATGTGCTGCTGCAACCTTTGTTGGGTGATCTTCAGTAAAACTTTACTTGCATGTGATCTTAGTGATATTGTTCTTTCCTTTGAGTCTTCTGTTGGGTCACCTTTCTTTGGAATGGCTACGAATAAGGACCTTTTCCCATCAGTTGGCCAAGTAGCTGTCTTACAAATTTCTTGGCATACACAAGTGAGTCTTCTAGTGCTTCCTCAGCTTGTTGCAACTTTCAACTGCACTCCACCCAAGTCTTCTGACAACTGCTGGACTGCTCACAGCTGGTCCTGTCATGGAGTTGTTTACATTGTGTTAGGTCACATCCTGGAGGAGGTCTTAGCCACCAAATTGCTGAGACTCCTGGTCCAGCCAAGTGGACACCAAACCTAGCCAACCATCAGAGCTGTTCATTCCATTTCCCTGTGAACCTTTTGAAGTTCCCCTGTATAAACACATATTTCCACCCAAAGGGTAGCAAATTATACTCATGACTCTGTAACCTAAATTTTTGCATTTCACAAGGTTGCCTTCTCAAAAAGGAACTTTGGTGAATGAGCATTCTCCATATATTCTTTTCAAAATACATTTAAAAAAACACTTAGACACATGATGATGTGCATTTGAAAGTACTTTTAGAAATAATCAGACGCAGGTGCTCTCTTTTATAGAGGTGAAAACAGAGTGCCTAGGAAGTTCAGAGATGTGTTCCCACAGCAGATCAAAGTTGGAGGTCTGCAGAGTTCACATCAGTGGTCTTTCTTGGTGAACTCTGAAGCTGGGGGGGGGTGGGGAAAGTCCATTCTGCTGTAGATGGCCGTGTATGAATCAGAGGTAGCAAGTGTCCAGGACACATTTGCTATTAGTAGGACTCAAACTGGAGGTGGATATTTTGATTTGTAAAACAATGAATGAAACACAGGAAATAAAGTACAAGACAATATGTTCCTGTCCATGCTCCTTGGAGAGAGGCGGTTAGATCTGTTTTGGCAGTTGGAGAATGGTGGAGTTGAGATTAGTGTTATATCCACAGGGACACAAGGCCAGGGTGCTCTAGCCCAGCTCAGAATCTTCTGTTTCCACTGACTCTCTCACAGAGAAAGGATGTGCAGACCTGTGCTGGGCTTTATGATGTTAATGCAGACAATGGGGCCCTGGCCTAGGGTGCCTTTTGATTGTCTTGAGTGTCAGAGGGCTTTTGGATGTGTTCTTGTCAAAGGCCTGCCCAGACTTCCCTGCCATATGAAAAATTAATTACAAGGATAAGTCAAGGGACTCTGCCAGGGAAAAACAAAAATACAAAAAACTCATGTTGAAGAAAAGGAGAGTTTTTTTTTTTTTAAAGAAGTTAGTTAAATAAAAAGTCACAGTGTGTCTATTTATTGGGCAAATTAGAACATTCTTTAAGTACCCTTTCTCTTAAATTCCCACATTTCAAGTCTTCCTTACTCCCTGCAGTGACTCAGGCGAGATCCTTGGTGATCCTCTCACTCTCAAATTTCTGTAATTTCAGAATTTGATGTAAAACTGAATTTATTTCAGAAATGTGAAAAGGAGAACCCAAAGAATTGCTGGATATGTAGTGAGTTTGTGCATGTTGTTGCTAAGAGCTGTGGATCCAGAGCATTTTCAAAGTCTTGGCTTTTCAGGCGTACACCCCAAGACCTGTCTTCCAAGGTACCTCAGGGTGGCCTGAAACTACCAACCTTTCAGCTGATAGTTGAATGCAGAACAAGTGTATCACCCAGGCTCCAAGTACATGTTTACCCCTTTGTTCTCAAGTGGATTATAACTCATAATGACCCGATATAGACCCGATATAGACCTGACAAGACGGTAAGTCATTAGGATTCCAGGCTATGTAGAGCCTAGTCTAAAATGTAGAGTCTTCTGATTCCTTGACTTCATATTTTTAAGTACAGAATCAGAGACTTAACTTTAAAACAAGTGATGTCCATCAAATCGTCAAAATGTGCAGCCATATGTATAAATGTCGTTTTATGAAACAAAATATGATTTGCTATGCTTAGGATGATAGCCTTAGTTTGAGAGTTCATATGATAGTTTATAGACAAGGACTTCCATAATTACAACTCATTTTAAAACATGTGCAAACAATAAAAAAATCGAGGAAGCAAAATGCCAAAAAGTTTTAACAGTTAGATCTAGGTGTTGGGTAAGAGGTGATGTTTATATTGTTTTCTCTTTTGTCTTGTTTCTATGAAAAGGAAATAGAAACATGTAAGCATGCCCTGAATCTTAACAATTTCCATTTTATCTCAAGTAATACATACTCCTCTATAACACTCTAGAAAGTGATGATCTAGAAAAGAAAAACTGTAAGCTGCTCCTTCCTTCTTCAGGAATAACTATTATCAACATGTTGGGGGGAGACCTCTCAAGTCAATGTTCTGTTTACAAATTCACACATGATCATGGACACATGTGGATCACCCTGTACATACTGTATTGCAATCATTTGAAGCAACTTATTAAAAATTTCCATGCTATTGTGTTTTTTTCCCATGTGAGTATAATTTTTTCCATGTTATTAAAATTTTCTCTACATCTTTTCAGGGATGCATATAGATTTCCTATTGTCTACTTGACTGGTTTGATAATTGAAGACATAGCAGGATTTTTCCATAACACATAGTGATTGGTAACACATTTCTGGTGAATATTTTTGAAGAACCATCTTTGTACACATCCATGACAATCTTCTTAAGATCATTCCTGAGTCTGGATGCAGTGCCAGCTCCTGTATTAAAGAACTTACACCTTTATTTTATTTAATCTACTAACTATGGGTATATATATTTTACTTCTTGCTTTATAGACAAGAACTTAAGCCTAAGACGTCAATGCATAGACTTACACTCATTTCTAGTAGCCCCCACTCGTCATGTTTTGAGCCACTCAGCTCATCGGCTTATGTATCTGCAGTGGAAGTACCCTATATCACCTTGCAGAAAAGCTGTAACACTTACCTTACCAAGTTGACTCTTTAAAACAAGTTATTTCACCAGAGAGAGGATTTTGAAAATTTCTCACTGTTTACACAACAGTTGACTTGTATTTAAAAGACAACATCTCCCCCTGTGATCGTTTCATGATAGACAGGTACAGTATGCTCTTCAGCTCCACTTTTTCCTTTGCTTGTTTTGAATTTAAAGACAAACAAGTGGTGGTCTTTGGTTCAGGCACACATGTACCTTGGTCATATGCCTTCCACATATCTGATGCCATTGCTGCAGGATTTGGACAGTGACCCCTGATGGAAAGTTGTATTTTTCTCTTCTATCTGGACTCAGGTAGAACACATTTCCAAGGCTTCCTTGTAGTTTGGTGTGGCCCTCGGATTAAGTTCTAGAACACCAGTTGGCAAACTTTTGAAAGGAAACAGCCAATCCCATTCCTTCCAACAATTAAAAATTACCCACAAACTGTAAATATCTATTTACAAACAAATGAAATCACTATCATCTAAATAATATCCTTTAGATGGTTTAAAGTTTACTTCAGAGCCACATGTACTTACCAAGAGAGGCACAAATGGCTTGAGAGCTGCTGTCTGACATGCCCTGAGACAATGGAATGAGAGCATAAATAGAAACCGCCTACCTATTTTCTTCTCTCTCTGTCCTCGTTCCAAATAACAGAGCAGAGACAAGCCCTGGAAGGATCGTGGAAACCATGTTCTGGAGGGGAGACTCTGTCCTTCAACCTGGATTCCTGAGTCCATTCCCAGCATAGAGTGTCCTGGTCAAATAGTTTTCATAACACTGGACTGCCAGATGAACAAAAAATTAACATCTGTGACGCTAAACCTCCTGAATTTTGAGGTGTTAGTAGTTACACTTCTTAGTAGTTACTATCACTTTAACCAACACTAATATTTTTCTATGTATAAAAATAAGTAAATATCTTTACTTACATGTTTTTAAAATATATTTCCTTATATATTTATTGGTATTATATATTGACATGTTATACATGTACATCCTATTTGTCATATGTAGTGGAAACCTGATACAGCAGAGAGATTCTCTCCATAAGCAGTGGACTATGCATTGGACAGCTAACTGCAAGGTCAGCAGTTCAAAGTTCACCAGAAGCTCTGGGGAAGAAAGATGACATTTTCTACTCCCTTAAAGACTTACAGCTTTGGAAACCCAAAGGGACAGCTCTACTCTAGGATTGCTATGGGTCTGAATCAGCTCAGAGGCTCTTCCCTGTTGCACCCCATCCCACCCCACCCCCTGAGTCAGAGGTAACTTTGAGTTCCTTGCATTGATTCTCAATGAACTCCATCATGTATAAGTCTAACATTTGTTCAGAGAGACGATATTTCTAGTGGAGTGGAGAAAAAGCACAGTCTAATGATCTCTGTTGTATTTAACTTGAAAAACGTATCGCTTTCCTTTGCACCCCAGGGCAAGCAAGCTAAGTTACATATTCTCATCAGCTCCTGGCACACTCCATCCTTGGGATCTGAAAGATCTTTCTCTAGTTACATTTATAATTGCTTTTCCTTCCTTCTCGATACTCTCATTTCTTTATCTCTAGCAGATACACATTCGAAGGCGCTTGATGCATCAAAACACAAGCCAAGCTCACAGCCATCCCGTCAACTGACCTATAGCAGTCCCCCTGTGGGTTTCTTAGACTGTAACAGTTTCAGTGAGTAGAGAGCAAAGTCTTTCTCCCCAGGAGCTGCTGCTGATTTTCAACAGCCAACCATGTGCATTCCAGCCCAACACATAGCCAGTATACCACCATAACTCCTTAAAGCACTTGGTATACTTACTTGGATTTATGTTTATTCATTGGCTTGTGTGTTCATGTGTTTCTAATATACTTTGAAGAAAATATGTTATAGATCTCATTCCATCTCACTCAAGAAACAGTTTTAAGTATGTAGTTAGATTGTATATTCCTCTCTCAGCTATGAATTCTGCCTGCTGCCTAAATTTACCATCCATCTTCCAGGGATGAATTTCTAGACATCTTGCCTTTGATGGAACACCACCAGAAATCATACAGCAATGAATGACATAGGCTTCCTAAGCTCTTTGTCAGAACCTCTTTGGGAGATACATGGGAGGTGTGGTCTCGGGATTGCTTTAAAAAATGATTCACCAATGTATACTCTCAGAACAGGAGGCAAATTATTGCCTGTGTCATTTCCAACAATGGGCATTATAGTTTCTTCAAACTTTGTTTGCATACCTATGATTAATGATGAATGTAAGCATGGTATTAATTGAGCTGGGTATCACCAAATCTATCCTGAAGTCTTGGTCATTGTACCTGTGAATGTGATCCTAGTCTTCTTTTATGTTAGTAAGATCAGAGTGGGTTCTAAATCTAATCATTTTTCAGTTATAAGAAGAGTGAAGTTTTAATATTTTCTGTTACATTACTCTTGATCAATTCCTATCGGACCTCTCATACCCACCTTGTCACTGATTTTGAATCACTTGTTTTCCCATTATCCCTGGGCCAGTCAACCCCACCACCTTTCCCCCTCCTTCCCATCACCCATGCCCCCTCTCCCTGAACCATCAGTCCCATCATTTTCACCTCCAGACTGTTCATCCAGCCTATCTTATCCAGATAGACCTGCAGAGATAACAATATGTACAAAAAGTCATCTTAAGATGAAGCAACCAAAGAAAATGAAACAATGATAACAACAACAAAAAACCCCAATGTCATATATTTATGTAAAAAATAATAATAATATAAAAACCTGTAAGTAGCTCAAGGTCTGTTCATTGACCTCCAGGAGTGACCCCTGGTTGAGTGGGATGGGGTGTCACACCCTCGTCCCAAAGTATATCCTTGGCACTCCATTGGGAACTCCATGTTCTGTGGCACACTCTTAGTGTTTTGCCATGGTGAGGTTGAGTCAGACAGGGTATAATACTGACCCTGTTTCTCCATTTTTGAATCCGAAGGCCTTGAGTCAACAAGGGGATCTGTATTTCATAGTGGGGTCAGTCATACGATCCTCTCTGTGCATTGGCTGTTCTGAATGGGAATATAGTCCTGAAGGCTAGGTGAGCCAGGATGCCCTCCATTCTCTCTCTCTCCCCCTTCATTTGTTCTCATTTACTCTGGTGAGGCGTATTTCACTCCCCAAGCTGTAGCTTCAGTGCTGACCTCCAAAGCAAACTCCCCTGGATGAGAGGCGACTGCCCCCAGAGTTGGGATTGGGCACTCAGACCCCTCCACTTTTTCCCTATGACAGTGGGACAAGAGGAATATAAAAGGAAATAGAGGAAAGAACTGAGATGTAAAGGGCATTTACAAAAGTCTAAATATAGGCATGTACATAGGTGAATATATTTATATATGATGATGGGGAAAGAGATCAACATGTATATATTTATAGGATTAGTATTAGAATAGTAGATGGGCATTGGACCTCCACTCAAGTACTTCCTCAGTGCAAGAACATTTTGTTCTATTAAATTGACATTCCATGATGCTCACCGTCCCAACACAATCGCTGAAGACAAATGTGTTCATAAGCAAAGGTGGTGAAGAAAGCTGATGATGACCAGCTATCAAAAGATGTAGCATCTGGGGTCTTAAAGGCTTGAAAGTAAACAAGCAGCCATCTAGCTCAGAAGCAACAAAGCCCACATGGAAGAAGCACACCAGCTGTGGGACCATGAGGGGCAAAAGGGATCAGTTATCAGACTTCAAGAACTAAAAATCATAACACTGTGTGCTCACCTTCCTGATATGATTGCTGATGACAAATGTGTGCATAAGCAAAAGTGGTTAAGAAAGTTGATGGTGCCTAGCTATCCAAAGATATAGCATCTGGGGTCTTAAAGGCTTGAAAGCAAACATGAGACCATGTACCTCAGAAGCAACAAAGTCCACATGGAACAAACATACCAGCCTGTGTGACCATGAGGTGTTGAAGGGATCTGGTATCAGGCATCAAAGAACTAAAAATTATATCATTATAAATGAGGGGGAGCACAGATTGGGGGCACAAAACTCATCAATAGGTGAAGTGACATCCCCTTACAAAAGGGTTGCAAGGAGGAGATGAGCCAGTCAAAGTACAGTGTATTGGCAATGAAATATGCAACTTTCCTCTAGTTACCAAATGTTTCCTCCACCCACTAGCATGATGCCAATTCTACCTGACAAGTCCAACTAGACGAGGGCATGTACACTGGAATTGGAAACACTGGGAATTTAGGACAGATGATCACTTCAGGACAAGTGGTGGGAGTGGTGATACTGGGAGAGTGGAGGGATGATGGAATCGAAAGTGGAAACCAATTTCAGGAATCTACATATAACCTCCTTTCTTGGTGAAGGACAATAGGGAAGTGAATGGAGGGACACATCGGACAGTGTACAATATGAAAAAGTAATAACAATCTGTAAATTATTAAGCGTTCATGGGAGAGGGCGAGTGATGAGGGAGGGGAAATATGGGGAACTGGTGCTGGGGGTTGAAGTGGAGGGAGCTTCAAGAGTGATGATGGCAGCAAGTGTGCAAACGTGGGCTGCATAAAATTGACATATGTATTGATCATGGTGGGAGTTGTATGAGTCCCCGATAAAATGATTTATTAAAAAAAGGAGGTGAAAAGAGGAGCTTATACCAAGTAGAAAATATTTTGAAATGAAGATGGCAACATGTGTAGAAATATGATTGATACATGACGTATGGAATGTTATAAGAGCCCCCAATAAAATTATTGGGAAAAAAAGGAGAGTGAGGTACACACAGTGACATTCATAAGGGAAAGAGAAACATTGCGTGAGGATTTATCTGCAAGCAAAATTACTCCAACAATTGCTGTCAAACACTGGAATTTAGGAAAGAGGCCACCAAATGGAATTTTGTCACAGAGACCCCAGTTTGAATGTTTATCCTCCAAAACTGAGAAAAGACATGTCTGTTCTTTAAAGTTCTTTAAAACTCTGTTCTTTAACGTCACCCATTCATAATATTTCTGTTTTGGTCGCATCTCATAGGTAGTATTTTAGTCAGCTGACTTCCCCTTTGGAGAAATGCCCATATTTCCAAGGTAAGAGTCAAGTATTTAATTTCTACATAATTTGTAAGGAAACATCCCATAGGAAGCATGAGATTTATCTTTGCTCTTCTCAATAGTCAACATGATATCTTCCCTTTAGATAATTTTGCAGACAATGCTACATACAGCCTCATCTATCTACCTATCCATTCAATCTGGAAGCACATGTCAGGCACTAGGGACGTGGAGGTGACTATAAATTACATGGCACCTGCTTTCCTGGTGTCTCCAGGAGATATTGACCAGTGCTTTGTGTTTTAATCTGTGTTCTGCTGTTTGGGTGAGGATACGCAGGAGGTGTGAGCTACCTATCTACAGATAACCGTCCTTTCTCGACTGATATTTCTCCTGTTGAATTTGCAATATTCCTGCTCTGCTCTCACTTTCACTCAGAAGATGCTTCTTCCCGTGAACAAAAACAAAACTCAATAACTCAAAATGCCTATCCAGTCAAAAGCTAAGCAAGACATCTTTTCTTAAAAACGATATCTTTTTAAAAAAGAATATCTTAAGAACCCTCAATACTTTACCAATACATACCTTCACTGGGCAGAGGGATGGGGGAGCGAGGGCAGTAATCAAATCCAATCCCCTCCCCCCAGCCCCTGCCTTCTGTAGTTGAGGACATGGAAGACCAGAGGGAAGGGAAAGTCTGGAGTGTAGGGTCTCCCGAGATCTCCCCCCTGCACTAATCTGGCTCCACTTTGAGAAGTTGTTTTCATTTGAAACTAGATTCATGCAGCGTGCTTGTGCAAAATAGGGGGGGACTAGTTAGGGTCTGGAAAGGAAGGGGAGGATTAAATAAAGAGTTCTGCTAGGATGTAGCTACAGGGATCTAATTCACCGTGGGCAGCCCAGCTTCAGGGAATACTGACTTTCAAGGCTGCAGCTCCGAAGACAGCTGGCACTCAGCTGGTCCTGATGTTGCCCTCACATTGCCTCAGTGTCTCCCATAAACTGAATCAAGGATATTTGCGCGCTCTCTCTTTCCGTGAGGCACAGGGAATTTTCCCTCAATGCCTGTAAGAGCTGTTTGATTCCCAAAAGAAAAAGACTTGGCAAGTCGGTTACAAGGAAAGTAGAAGCACTGAACACATGAGCACATTTTAACAATGTCCAAGTGTAACTTTTACTGCCAACAGTAGACATGCACTGGAGTTTGACAAGCCGCCCAAGTGCTAAATGCAGTTGTTTTCATGTGTTTCAGGGAAGGCTGTGGCTTCATTCTGAGATGAGTCACTTTGTTCTTATTTATCCAGTTAGTCGACGTGTCTGATTCATTTTCATTAGGGAGTTGACGATCAGGTCTGGTAAGAAGAAGAAGAAGAAGAAAATAGAACTTTGCTGAAATGCTCAATAAAGAAAAAGTCAAGATGTCACCTGCCACATACAATGAAGAGGGTTTTGGGTTTTGGCAGTATGAGGGAAGCCTGGGGTTTCCGAAGCCCAGGACTTTGCTCTCAGCATTTGACGTCATCTATGCAAGGCCATCCTGGGCAGCCAAGTCAGAAATCTGAAGCCCATTGTGCCATGTGATCTTAATTTTCTCAGCTCTAGTAAATGATCTCCAGGTGTCATTTTTGTATTGACCCCAAATTTGAGGTGTCTCTAAGCCTCTCTTTTCTTTTGAGGACTAGATCAGTTGGCACAGTTAACCAGCTAATCAATCTGACACAATAGATAATTATTGAGTGACTACTACCTCTAAGCCCCACCCCCAACCCCAGACTTTAAAAAATTTCTGGTAGGATGAAGCTAGCATGGAGACATTGTGACAAAACAATTTGACCCCAGTGTATTCATTGCTGCCAATTATTTTTCTTTGTCTTTAATGCTGAGTAATTATGACCAGGATAATGACATTGTCCCCATCAACTTGATGTTCTTTTTTTTTTTTTTTAGGCATCACTGCCCTGTGTTGGCGGGAGTAGGAGGCCCAGTCTTCATTCCTGTGAGCTGGAATTGAACCTCCATCCCAGTGGGCCGCAGTCCCGCGTACAACCACTATGCCACCGGGGCTCAGCATGATATTCTTCTTTTAAGCAATGATCTGCGATACCACAGAATTCAAAATGTGTGTATTTGTAAGACCAATGCCATCCATGACTTTTATAAATCTCCTCAGATTGTAAAATTAGCATATAATAAATACTTATATTGTATCATATAATAAATATTCTCACCAAAGGGGATAAGACAAACAAACAAACAAAAATCAAGGGTGAGCTATCCTTGGTTTGGCCCAGGTAATTTTGAAAGCAAACAAACAAAAATGAACAAAGACTGTCAAGGTTTTCCTTTAAATCTGCGGTGTTGAAGGGATATTAGATCCAAGTGGATTTCAACTATTGGAACCATAAACAATTTACTCAAGTAGAAAAGGAAGGGGGGAGGTGAGGCTTGGCTATAAATTTTTCCTCCATTGGTTTCCTCCGGGTTGTTTTCCAAGTCCTCCCGGATTATCAACATGCCACCAACAATACCTCATTTTAAACTTAGTGAAGTGGATTGTCACTGGAGAGTGGCTTTCTGCCCGTGAAGAATTTATCAAGAGTCCCTCTCCGGTCTCCATCACTTGGTGGGGCAGAAAAGCCTTCCTTCCTCCGTCAGGGCATTCCTCGTCTTTAGAAAGGTAAGTCTGTTTAGTCAACGTGAACCCATTCCCTCCATGCCTCAATGGCTTTACGCACCATGTTTCCCCCCTCTTTCATCGTTTGTTGGAAAAGCCCTTTTCTGTCTCTCTTAGTCCCTTGTCTTTTGTTAGCTACAAAGGGCAGATTTTCTTTTGTAAATCCCTCGTAATTAAATGAGCACTTCAGCGGCTGCTGCCTTCAATGGCCGGTTTGCTTGCTCTTGCTTTTTGACTGTCATATTTTGCAAAGGCCCCTGAGATGACTCGGTATCTTCACCTACTTAACACTAAACCAATTGACGCCCGAGCCCGCGCGCGCCCGCTCATGGCCTGAAGGAGGAAAAGATTCATTAAGGCCACTTCATTAAGGACCTGCAACGGGCCGCCCTGACTGCGCCCGAGACCCACTGCAGTCCAGAGGCACTGTCTATTAAGAGAGCCAAGCCGACAGTTTCGGAAACCGAACTCCAGCTCCAGTGTGTCGGATTAGGAAGAGTGATGGGATTAGTGTTTAATGACTTGGGGCAGGAGACAAAGGGAATTTCGACAAAGAGGCTTAGATATGGAAGAATTAACACTCCCCATCCCACCCGGCCTCTGATGACTTCCAGCATTCTTTTCAGACTCAAAAGCCAAAGGAAGGGGGTGGAGGTGGGGGTGGGGGTGGGGAGATGAGTCAAGCGTTAATACTTCCTTGGGGGGGGGGG
>PVJH01037175.1:0-18100 GCA_004026705.1 Nesogale talazaci | reverse complement strand
TGACCTGAGCTGGGACACTTTCTTGAAATAAAGTTTTTTTCTTTTACATATATGAGGGTTACTGGTTTTATTTCTCTAGAAAACCCAGCGCCATGCACTCTCCTATAGCCAAGGTCACCATCGCTTCTTGCGTGTGAAGCTAGTGAACTCACTGAAAACCATAATACGACCTGTCAGGAAGCAGTCTGTCAGGCAGTAAATATCACAAAACAGAGCAGAGCAGAAGATAGCAAGAAAGCCTTTCTCCATGCACCTAGCCCTCAAGTGAGAGTCCTCCCCAGCGTGTAAGACCTTGGTTTTTATTTGGATTTGGCCTAACTGCCTGGTGTGAGGGCCCAGTCCCCAAAACTAGCCTCTCTCTGACACCAACTCCAAGTTCAGGGCATTTCCCAAGTCACTCGTGGGCTTGATGGTATAGAAGTACTTAAGGAACAGAACTTGGGATAAGCTCTGTCTCACACGGCAGAAGAGGTGGATGTATCAGGAGGCTGGGGGTGGTGGTGGTATGTGCATGTCTGTCCCTGGGCATAACACAGAGTGACACTTGAACGGAGGAAGCTCAGTGTCCCAAGTCTTCATTGGCACACCTTCATGCAGGAACGATGAGTGTACCCAAGTGGGTGAACTCAGTCTCCATCCCTCAAAGGACAGGACGATGACTGTCCCCTCATTAGCATAAACCACCAGGACCAACGAGGACACTCCAGTCCTCTGGGGACTGTCCAGGGGCAGGGACAGGGATGATGGCAAACCCCTCTCCCACAAGGCCAAAACTGTTTCCAATTTCTAGCTAGACGCTGGCTGTGCCAGAGAAAGAAATACCCAAACAAAAGACAAGTCCACAGCCAGAGAGTCTATTTCAACTCATGACAATGCCATTTAGAGTTTCAGAGATAATACATCTTTATGGGTGCAGATAGGCTCATTTTTCTCTCGAGGAGTGGCTGGTGGGTTTGAACCACTGGCCTTGTGGTTGCCAGCCCAATGCCTCACTTCAGTGCCAAGATGAAACTCGCTGCCATCAAGCCATTTCTGACTCACAGGGACCAGTCAGGACAAGGTCGAACGGTCCCTTTGGGTTTCAGAGACCATAACTCTTGAAGGGAGTTGAATGCCTCCTCATTCTCCACAAACCAGCTGCTGCTTTCTAACTGCTGCCCCAGCAGCCCACCGCCCGTGTCCAGTCCTCTACAGGAACATGGAAATCAGGGCGCTCACCACCCAGCGAGCTCCTGATAAAGCAAGACCCGAAGGACAGCAACTCAGTAGCCCGGAGGCGATGGACCTTACTGCCCGTCCTACTCCACCTTACTACACAGCTCTCCCTCAAACCCCCCGTCTAAGCCCAACAAGGGGTCTGCTGCCATTCCACGAACGGCTTCCTTCCGAGTGCCTCCCACTTCCTCAACACCGGTAGTCTTTTCCAGGCCTCACAGAAGACATCAGCCTTAGAAAGATCCCGCGGGTCATTTTTGCCAGAGTTGGCCTTCCTCTTTGATTTGTCTGGGGTTTACTTGATAATATACTTCCCACCTCAGAAGCCCACAGGGGTGGTTCTACTCCGTCCTGCAGGTGACTCTCAGTCGGCACCAACTCAACGGAGGGGAGATGGGTTTGACTTCATTGTCAAGAAGTACACAGGGGGACAAGTCAAAGGTTCTCCCTACGTCAAGGTTAAAAAACAAAGAGCCAAAGCAATGTTGCTTCAGAAAAGATAAAAGGGAGGGAAGGGAGGAAGGAGGGAGAGCAGATGTGGAGCTTCTTTAAAACTCACATCTAAGTCATAATAATTTGTAATTTATCAAGGGGCCATGAGTGGGGGTTGGGGGGGGGGGGAAGAGGAGCCGATACCAAAGGCTCAAATAAAAAGTAAATGTTCAGAGCGTCATGATGGTAACACTTGTACAAATATACTTGATACAACTGATGTATGGATTGCTGTAAGAGCCCCCAATAAAATGATCTTTTAATAAAAACATAAGTAAAGCAACACAAACAAATAGAAACAACCCCCTGTCCCTACCAACCTCATGTGTACGTCCAACTCTATCTAAACTAAGATCTCAAGCTTGCTTTTAAGAGATGTGGGGCCTGTTCTTGGCTGGGGTGGGGGAATCTCTCCCCTGTGCAGAAGGAGCAATTTTACATTGGTATACATGGATTTTTGTGTTCTCAAATAAACCTCAAGCTATCCTTAGAAACGCACGCACGTATTTTTAAATCAACATTAAGCTACCATTAATATCTATTACGACAGAACTGGCCCTCTCGCAGAAAGTAACGCTCGGCCTCGGGGCGTAATCATTCTATCAAATGCTTATAGACACGCACGAGGAGGAGGTCAAAGCCCAATGCAATCTCTCACACGCAACCTGTCACAACACCTTCTTCTGCTGCGGTAATGTGCTACACACAGGGGTCTCACGACGGGGCCGCCTTCGTGCGCAGGAATCTTCTGGATGATGTCTCCCTCCCCGCCTCATGCGGGGACCGACAGCAAGGGAAAGCCCAGGGCCAGGGGTCGCAGACACTCTGAGCCATCAATTATGGAGCACGCGCCTGAACATCCCGAGGACGAGGAGGGGCAGCAACTTAACAGCGCCTTCGTCATCAAGGGCAAGGCAGAGGCGGCCATGCAAAGGCGTCCATGGGGCAGACGAGGATACGGAGAGGGCTGAGGGGGGAAGGGGGGAGCCCCACATGTTGGCAAGCCCGTCCTTGGAGGCCACGGAAGAGAACGAGTTTCTGTGCTTCCACGTGCAGGGGCATCAACACAGGGCGCTCAGCTTTGTGGGCTGTTTCACATGACCATGCCATGCTCATCGCTTTCGCTTTCCCCTTGGTCCATCCAACAGGCTGAGCAGCAACAAGCGCTCCTGGAAGGCGAATCTAAATTCCACTACGGCCAGGAGCAAGGCTTCCCTCTCGCTCCCAAGCCCGCGTCCCAGAACGCCACCGTGCTCCATGGCAATTCAGCTGCCGGTCAGAAAGCAACCCCCCTCCCCACCCCCCGACAAGGACACTGCCCCTCCCCCAGACGCAGTCAGCAGCAGTGCTGCAGGGACACACTTACTTGAACTTTCCTTCCACTTCTTCGGCAGCTTTCTGATACTGCTCTGTGGTGATTTTGTAGAACTCGGAGCTCTGTGGGCAGAGAGAGAGAGAGATAGAGAGGGGGCTGTCAGGACCCAGAAAGACGGCGTCATACACGCAAACAACTTACGAGTTCACCCCACGGACGAAGTCTTGTCTTTGGCCACTAGGGGCAGGAGTGGCCCCGAGCCTCTTGGTAACAGCACCGTGGCTGGCAGAGAGGTGTAGGGACAAACGGAACGTTCAGAGGTTGAACATGCCACCACCTGATGGTGCAGGGGAGGCTCCTGACGCATGTGCTGGGGGATCTAGCCCCCTTCATTTGGAGCTGACGCACCGTGAAATCACAACACTGGCCCCCATTCACACCAGTCTCCTGCTGCACCAGGGTACCATCTGCCTCTCATAGGGGGCACTTCTACAAGCTGCTTTTGCACTCTAGAGGGATTTTTTCTTTTTTATGGAGTGGAATTTGTCCCAGCATTTACCACCCACCAAACCGTGGCCATCCATACAGGCTGGCGGTGACCAATATCAGCAAATCCACCAGTCCTCTCCTGAGACCAGAAGTACTACCAACGGCTCACACTAGAGAGTCTTGGGCAGAGTGGGAGCAAAGCGTGGGACAGAAATAAAGAAGAGAGAGAGGGCTTCCTGGTGGGATCATCAACTACGGCCCCCCCTGCCCTTCACGGCTCTAGCACGGCTCTGGCACTCCCCTCCACGGTAGAATTACCAGGCATCTGAGATCGAAAGGGCAGCGTTTTGCCCATGGACCGGGGTCAGAAGGGCTAGCGCAGGGGACTGGAGTGGGGCAGCCCAGAGAGGAAGCGCAGTAAGAGACGTGCTTGGAGGGGAAGGCGATGGTCCAGCCGGCCGGGTGTGGACATGAAGGGCGGAATGCAAGATGACGGCCTGCTCGGCAAGCCGTCACTGAATGCACCATAAGCAGTTTAAAAATAAATAAATCAGGGGACCAAATTCAGACAGCCTGCACCTGTTAAAACACCTTTCGAGGGTGACAGGAATGTGCACGTAGGCAGTGCAAACCCCAAGTAGCAGCAAACATGAACACGACCCCTTCTGGCTGGCTACTTTGAAATCAGGCTGCTCTTGAGGGGCTGAGACCCTTAACAATCCCATGAGCCTTTACAAGCGAATGAAATATCCTGCGGAACAAAAGGCACACAGGCAGATCCCGCAATACAACGGCCTGCAGTAGCCCCTGGACCCCAAGCCCTTGGGTGCCACGTGAGTGGCCGGGGGTTGTTTATTTTTTAATACATCACTGTTGCTGGGTAAGAAAATGAAAATGAAATCCCCTTCACCCCCGTGACCCCCTTTGCCTTTGACAATCTGTGCTGGCCCATGACCGTCACATCCAGGTTCCTGGGATGCAGATGAAATCGATAGGTATGTGATTAGACAGCGGGCCCAGGGTGGCAGCAGCCGGGACAGGTGGTCGCTGGAGATGATGGATGGCCCGCCATCAAGCCGGGGGCCGGCCGATGCTAACATTTACTATAATCTTATTTGGGCTGCGATTTATCTTTCTTGCGCCTGATCAATAAAGATGAACAGAACAGTTGTAGGGATCGATTGTAATTTTTTATCATTTTCAAGCGTGAAAGTGCATTTGTGACGGGGAGACAATATCCTAAGCCCACACGTTTCTGCCTTCTGTCTGGCTTCCTTCTTGCCATGTGAGCGATTGCCGCGCCCCTCTCTCTCCCTCGCTCTATCAAAAGGTCGTCTGTCTCCTCGGCTAGTTTCACTCTGGGTTGCCTTTCAATACCTTCACAGGTCGAAACTGCCTTCCCCTCCACACACCAGCTACGATCTACCCCACCAGCTCTGCTTTAACCTGTCACCACGCGGACAGCCAATCCGACACGACACTCACTGCCCTGAGTCGAGGCCGCCACATAACCACCCTATGGGACAGGGCAGAAGTTTCTCCAGCTACGTTTCTGAGACTGTGACTTTTTGTGGACGTGGAAAGCCCTCTCTTGCTCCTGGAAAACCGCTGGTGGTTTCAAAGTGGGCCAGCCAGTAGGTGTTACTCATCTCCCACAGTCATTGATGCAAGCCCCCCCAAATGACCACAATGAACTGCCAGACGGTCACTACCCACCTGTAGTCATGACCAGCCCAGCTACAACCTTCCCATTGGGCTCACTGTAAGCACCGGTGCTGTGAAGTTTGGGCAGGGACAGGACTACCTGGAAAGATCTGGAGATCTGGCATGAGTCTACCAGCACCCCCTAACTCACTGCCCCGGCTTAATATCCTAACCTGTAAGAGGTAGGCGATCCTACTAGCTCTGCTTAGCTTCAGCAAAGCTTTGTAGAAGTCAAATAAGATCCATGAAGCTAAGAGACAAAGCCTTGTTATAACACCTTAGGAATCTGTGGCTTTCTGACATGTCCTTGGTCAAGGTCTACATAGTACACAGTACGGAAGGTGGTATTTCCATCTCTCTGACCTTCAACTCCACAGTCCACAGGCATGCTGGGCACCCTGGAGGGACTCAGAGTGTGGTCCGTCTCAATGTTCTTTGACTTGGGGGTCCACAAAGAAGCCTTTGGGCGGGATCAAGGCTGGAAGGTGGAGGGGGTGAGGTTTCCCAAAGACTCTCTCATGGGACAGCCCTTTTAACGCTGGGAGGGCCAGCAGGTGCATTGTGGGACGGAAAACATTGTGTCCAACAAAGGCTCTCGGTTTTGCGGATGCTCCTTGTTTGTGTCCACTTCAGAGAGCACGCCCGCACACTGCATCCATCCTTCTAATGGAGAAACGGCCAGGCCAGATGTAACAGCGAAAGGGGTAACAACTGTGCCCCAAGAGCTGCCTGCCTGTAGACAGTGGTGAATTCCTACACATACTTAGGCCTTTAATCTAGAGAACAAAATCCATATGATAAAGAGGTTTCTAGCCTTGGCAATCCACAGGGGGTGTTCTCTCCACCGGGGTCGCTATGAGCCAGGACTGGTAGATGGCAGCGGGTGCAGTTTTGTTTCTTGCTTTGGCATTATCTCAATAGACACTCAATTTGGAGAATTAGGACAGCGGAAGGCAATAGATGTTCACTGAAAAGTTGTGACAGTGTTACGGGTATCCAGACAGAGTAGAGACATGTATGACTTTAAGCAATCACTCACTCAGGGCAAAATACCAACACCTTCACTATGTCTTGGGGGAGGGGTGAACGAATAACCACTGGATATCCACACAACAGAAATTTATTCAGCACGGAAAAGGCGTCCTGGTGGCCCAGGGGTTGAGGGTTAGGCTGCCAACTCAAAGGGAAGCAGTTCAAACCCACCAGCCGCACTTTAGGGGATCAAGGGGATCGTCTGCCTCCAAAAAGATTGACAGTCTCTAAACTCTGCCGAGCTGTGCTACTCTGTCCCACGGGTGGGCCAGGAGGCTGAATTGCCTGGAGAGCAGTGGGTTTGGTCTTTTCTGTTTGGGTAGGGTGGAAAAAAAAATTCATTTATAGAGACTGGAGCACATGATTTACACCAGGTTTGAGAAAATGGAAAAGCAAGCCTGGGAATGCTGCAGCTGCTGCTGGGCTTTCAGTGGCTGGATTAGGGGAAGAATGCCAGGCTTTTTTCCTGCGGCATCTCTGGGTGGACTCGAACCTGCTACCTTTTGGGTAGGAGCCACCCAGGGACTCCAACCTCCCAATTCTGAGCATGAACAACTCAACAATTCACTGAGTTAATTCCCTCTCTAGGACAGGGCACAAAGGTCTGAGCAGGTTTCGGCGACCCTCTTGACAGGAGCAGAAAGTCTCATCTGTGGCTGGTGGCTTCCAATCTCACGGTCGGTGGCTGAATGTAAAACGTACTACACCACCATGGACAGCACCAGATGCCCGGCCACTGAGTCCATGCTGACTCAGGGACCCCCTCCCCTGTGGGACTCCGACACTGGACCTGTTTACGAGAGTAGAAGGCCCGGTCTTTCTCCCCCAGGGCTGCTGGCGGGTTTGAACTGCCAACCATGCAGATCGCAGCCCAACGCAAAACCACTGCACCACCAGGGCTCCCATGAGCCCACCCGTGGCAGTGCTTTATATGACAGTGGGAGGGAGGGGATGACAGAAGTCAGGGAGCACCAAGTCACAGGCACACGGTGGGGGGCTTCGACTGGACTGACGAGGCTTCATTCCCCCAAATGAGGTGGCAGTTAACAAAGGCTTCAAGAGACACATAAACATTTCATTATCCCTCCCAGCTTCCGGGCGGCCAAGAAATAACAACAATGTGGTTTGCAGAGGTGAGGGAGTCTGCCTGGGGGTCCTGGAGGCAGTCAGGGCGGGCCAGTCAAGGTGCTCAGTGTTCTTGAAGGCTCAGGCGCAGCAGCGTTCGCTTTTTTCTAAATAAAAAGTACTTCCCTTGACTTATTTGGAAATAACTAGAGACTTACAAAAAGGGGGGCAAAAATGGTAAGACATGGCCTTGCGGCTTTCCCCACTGGCATCTGAGCTCATCATGGGGCCACGGCTAAGGAAAGCCGGCAGTGCAGCCTCCCTGTCAGCCGAACCACAGAGTAGGTCCATGTGGCTTCTCCTCAGGGATGTCTCGCAGGAAATGAGCCTTGCCAGCTGAGGCAGAGAACTAGCTAAGGCAGCCACACACTGGTCAGATCATCAGAGGACAAGAGACAAGAAAGGCAAGCATTGCAAGCTATTTATCTCTCTGCCCTTGAATTAAAACGACCTTCAATGACACCCACGTGTTCACTGTACAGGTGGGTACGATAAACCTTAACAGTCACAGAAGGCCTATATGGTCTGTGCTGTACACACATCCCACCTCATGCCTATTTCCAAAGAAGGCACGCATGCATTTTTTTCCAACTTGGTTGAGATACCAAGTCCCCTCCCCGAACTGCCTGGGCTATGGACAAGCTGCCTGGCAAGTGGCTTGAACAAGAGAATAAAAAGAGAAGAGGCAAAATGCATTGGTGATTTGTCTTCATGTGAGTGACCTTTCTGAGGCACAGACTGTGTGGCTTCTCTGTCGGGAAGGTCTTGTACTGTCACAGTAATTCGTCTAGCGCCTACCAAACCAAGGCGACTCTCCGTGGCCAAGAACTGTGCTTCATTGGGTTGTTTTGCTCGCTTTCCTGTTTGAAGAGGAGCCCTGGTGGCTCCTGCATCAGGCTGCCAACTGCAAGGTCAGAGGTTCAAAACCACCGGTAACTCCACGGAGGAAAGTTGAGGCTTTCAACTCCTGGAAAAGACTGACCCTCTCGAAAAGCCATGGGCATACCCTATCTGACTCTGGGGCCGCTATGCGTCAGGACTGATTCAGTAGTAGTGAGTTTTGAAAGCCGACGGTCTTTCGGAAGCAGACCAGCAGACGCGCCGGGGGCCACGCGCTTACGACCGAAGCTGTGCAGGGGGCTGGTCTTCATCCGGTTTCACTCCGTGGAGCGTCCCACGCCATCGAGAGCGGGGCAAGCACTTCACAGGGCTGGCCGCGGGCAGTCTGTTTCTGTGGCAGGTAAATGTGATCCAAAGCAGCGTTAGTGTCCGCTTGGCCACCTCTTGTTGGAAGACGTGAATCTTCCTTGCCGTGTGCTCCCATGGAGAGGATCCGTCCTAGACATTCAGAGGCCCGTGATGTGATGGTATCGCCAAGACGCTTTGGCACTATCAAAAATCTGGTAAAGGGCCTGTCTTTATTCGCTAAGAGATAGCAGGCGGGGATCCTGTTCTTGTCAGGGGGAGCCGTCTGCTGCCTCGCGATGCAGTCCTTTCTACTCGGGAGATGTTCCCGTCACCTGCCCTGGGAGACGCGCATCACTGGATGCAGCAGACACGCTCCCTTCTGCAGAGGAGAACCGCTCCTGGTCCAGGGCATGGAAACCACAGGCAAGAAACTGAGCTGGGGAGACTGATAGCTCTCCACTGAGCCAGCGGTAACGTCTCTCATCGAAAAGTCAAGTGGTGCTGCCCACAGCACTGGGCACCTCCTGGACAGCTCTTAGCTGGGGGTGCAGGGAAAGAAGGTCCAGGCGTGTGAGAGTCTCTTCTGACTGCAGGTGGACTGTTCTTTGACCCAGCATTTCAGAGAAGGTGCGTCCCGTAAGGCATTCTTCATTTAAAGCAGTGGTTCTCAACCTTCCTACTGCCACACTCCTTTAATACAGTCCCTCGTGTTTTGGTGACCATAGAATTATTTGCCAGTGCTACTTCCTAACACTAATTTTGCTGTTATGAATCGGGCGGCCCCTTTGAAAGGGTTGTCTGACCCCTCCAAAGGTGGTCCCGACCCACAGGTTGCGAACTGCTGATTTAAAGGGTGCCGTCTGTGAGCACAGTTGGAGCCCTGGGGGCGCAGTGGCTTCTGCGTTGGGCTGTTCACTGCAAAGTCGGTGGTTGGAGACCACTGGCGGTCCCACACGAGAAAGAGGAGGCTCTCGATTCCCTTTAAAGTGTGTAGGTCAGGAAATCCACAGGGGTTTCTACCTTGTCCTAGAGTAGAGGACACTCTGAGTCCAAATTCACTTGATGACAGTGAGTTAATAAAAGAAATAGGAGCAACTCCAGCATACTGAGAACCGGGTCGAGTCAACATCAGAGCTGGACATCTCTCCAGAGGCTAGGGGCCTCCCCTCTCCTCCTTGGAGCAGCTGGTGGGTCTGAACTGCCAACCTTTCTGTCATGCCCAGCGGGTAACCCACTTTGTGCGTCATCGGGCTTTGTGGCTAGTTCTCAGAGCCACGGAGGGCGGAGCATCCGAGGAGGAAGCGGTCCTTCTGGAAATGCTGAGTTCAGGAAGCCGCCCCTGCTGCCGCGCTAGAATCTCACACCTCCGGCCTCTTCATTCTTCTCTTCTCAAGCCGCTGTTTCCGGGCAGATTCCTTTTCACAACAGTGTTAAGAAAACAAGGAATGAGCAGACACTATCAAACGATTCCGATGCCGAAAAAGTTGGGGGGGGGGGGAATTAAACGGAAAAATAGCCGAACAAATCAGAACCCAAACAAACCAAGCCCAAACCCAACTCCCTGCCATGCAGCCCGTGCAGACTCAGGGCGACCACACGGGACAGGAGAGAGCTGCCCCTGTGAGGGTCCACCCCTCTCATGCTCTCCGGGAGCAGAAAGCCCCATCTCTCTCCCACGAGCTGCTGGCCTGGTAACTAGTTGGCCACCATGCCACTGGGGCTCGTGACGAGCTATGGGCCAGGAAGAAACCAGAGCACACTGCCATCGCACGCTTTGGCACTGCCGTCCCTCTCCTCGGCTGCCCTGGGGACTGGCAATCAGGGCACCAGTCTCGCTGTCCTCAGAATCTATGCCCCTTTGCAAAGTGGCTGTGTGGCCTCTTTTACCATGAAGGGCTGGCGCCTACTCTGCCCCCCCTTCCTTCCTCCCCCTAGCTGCTTTTGTTGCTCAGTTCAGCCAAAGAGATGCAGCCAGAAGTGACAATGTGACAAAAGCCACCGTGCCATGTGCCAGGCCTCAGGGGACCACTTCTGATCTTTCCTGAAACCCTGTGTGGTTTCCATGTCAATCCCCCGGGCACCTGCTGGGGCAGGAGTGGCCACAGGTCAGCCCAGGGAGCCCTAGCCGAGCAGCCCAAGCCGGCCAGATCAGCACGTGGGAGCCGGGCCAAGACCACAAGTTGGACACCAGCCCACGCGGCGACTTGCATGATTCTGAGATGAATGGACAGCGGAGTATCTGAAGCCACTGCACTGGGATAGTTCAGACACAGCAAAAGCTAACTGAAACCTGATGCCTTTTCTCCGTGTCCCTATCACATCCTAGACCACACTGGACTGACCACGTGTGCTTAACGCCGGTCTCCTCATCGACTCTATATGCTTCCCACAGGGAGGTGGCCTGTCTGGGGAGGTCGTCAGCACCCTCGGGGGACTCAGCAAAGTCCCGACACCCCAAATAGTGACATCAATTCTAAAAACTGCATGCCAAATCTGCCTGCTAAGAAACAGAATGGAAGAGAGACAAGTCTAAAGTGAATAAAACAACATGGTGAAGACACGGTGCCACATTTATTCTATGTTGCTGATAAATAGATGTTTGTCTGCTCTTCCACACAAAAAGGAAATGGGTCTCGCCTATGTTATGTTACGAATAGCAGCATAACCAAGTAAGGGGCTTATTTTTCTTTCTGTGCCCCGTGGTTAATTACTTAACCATAATCCTCTAGTTTGCGATGACTGAAAAGCTGAACACCTTTAGTGGAAATCGGAGCTACCTGAAAATCTGTAGTTCATATCCAAAATCTGTAGTTATTCCGAAACCCAACCCACCTTACTGCCAGCCAGCCAGTTCTAACTCATATGAACCTTGCAGCTAGTGTGTGCTCAAATAAAAACAAACTTCTAGTTTTCAGCTGTTTTCTTAATAGCCAATCTTCCCAGCTGACCGCTTAATTGAAAAACAAAGAAACAAAAACCGCGTCAAAAATGTAGGAGGTCAGGTCACCAAACTGACCTGGCCCTCCCAAGATGGGCAGAAGTGACCAGTATGTTCTCGACCTAACCTGAGCAACTTTGGCCAAGTTTGCTTTCTCGGTTTGGATAGTGCACCTGGCTTGCACTTGACTTCCAGGTCTTGAGACTTGAGCCGGCAGCCTATCATCTGACCTGATTCCCCAGCGTCGGCAGCCATGAGTCTGTCCGCAGCCCACACCCTGCAGGCCGATGTCCAAACGATGGAACTTGTTTGGAACTTGCCAGCCTCTACAACCACCTGAAGCATGTCCTTACTGCTTCATGGATTTGCTGAGTGTTGCAGCAAATGGCAGAACCCAGGTGTGGCAGTCACGTAATCTTGTGTCACTTTCAGGATTGGGAGTGTAGAGGTGGCGTCTAGCCTGTCAATTTGGAGATGGCTAATGAGAGCTCTGTGTGGGAATGGCTCTCTCTTGAGAATTCTGGGAAATCTGGTCGTATTTTCCCCTTGGAATTCCCCCCTACTCAGTCCCTTGGAGACGCTCTCCTGACAAGACACCAGGCTGACTCCCTGTGAGACACCCTGAAGGAGAAGCCACATGGGCTTACCCTGGTGGAACCAGACCTCTGAAGCTGGAAAAGCCACGTAGAGACTCCTGCCAGTGCTCAGATGTTTGAGAAGCCAGAGAGAGGCCTCTGCCAGTGCTGAGATGCTTCCACCATCACTGGATACACAAGACTCTGCACCCACTGGACTGTGATGGTCCTGGTGTCATTGCTTGTGGATGTGAGTCTGAAGAGGACTTATGGATTGGTATCAGACATATGGGCTAATATGATCTTGGGCTGGGATGCTTCATTAATGTATAGTTGCTCTGTATATAAAACTCTAACATACTAGGGATGTGAGGGAACATCCTAAGGGGAGGAGTGGTGGCTTGATTCCAGGAATAATGGAGTGGTGTATATGTAGCATTTTGGAAAGATAGCCTTTTGCGTCATCATTAACCTCTAATTCAACAGGACCAGCCTTGTATTAATCTTTCCAAAAGCTTTCTATTTTTGCCCATGGCACATGCAGTGTGGGTACAGAAAACCTCAGGGACTTTCCAAGGACATCGTCAAATAACCAGGTCTGTTCTATCTTTGTTCCCAGACACCTGACCACGCCACTTCAGTTGCCACGCCCATGTCCTCGGAAGGAAGAAGGGGTGGTAAAGAATAACATCATTCCATCTTCTGCTGGAATTATCTATCAGACACAGCCCTGGGTTTGCAGACTGGAGAAAATGACAGGGTCTGCTTGCTTCTAGTGCCAAGAAAGGCGAACGGGAGGTGTTTGTAGAAGGTGTTTATTGAGCCAATGGTCATGTCCAACACCATGGCTGACTCTGCACGTACATGGTCCAATGTCCCCTCCTAATCTCCCTCGAATGTCCAGTTGTTTTGGGGCTATGTGTGTGCACACACTCACACTTACAGCAGGATTTGCCCAGGTGGTGGCTTGACAGCCATACGACCAAGTTCTTAGACCGTGGAGGGAGGGAGTGGAAGCCAGCCCAAGTGGGTTATCTATCCATCAATCCCAAGTCCCTCCCTCCCCTGGCTCACAGCACACACACACACACACACACACTCCCAGAGCTTGGTGTGGAAAGGTCTGCTTTTAAGTTCTAAAGTCGATGAAAAACAACCTCTTACACACACACACGCACACACACAAGAGTATTCTTCGATGCTTTCTCACGGGTGGAATCTCACTTCTGTTCTCTGAGGACTCTCTGAGCAACACCTTGTCACTTATCAGAGCAGCCCACATCAGGGAAGTGGAGGGGAAAAGGTGTTAATAGCGCTTGTCACTTCTTCAGCTTCCTATGGAGACCTGGGCTCGGTTACATAAAGCCCTGAGTGGGCCACGAGTACAGCCACCAACTGTCCACGCCAGGTCTTGGCGACACAGCGGGTGTTTGGCCAGAGTGATGGGGGCAGAGGGGGGTGACTGTGGGCATCAGACAGCAGCTGGCTGGAACAGCAGCCCTTCCATGTGCCTCTCCCAGGCCCACCCCCCAGAACCCCCTCAACCCACCCTACCCTCTGGCTGGTCAATCCAAAGTCGAAAACTTCTCATTCTCCTCTGCTGCTGGCCTGGCTCCCCACGGGCAGCAACTCGTGGGCAACAGTCAGGTGTGGCCGGGCCACTTGCAGAATGCTCCCCGGAGGCTTTTCACTGCCGGATTTTGGGCAGTGGGTTACTCGGCCTCTCTTCGGAGTCTTACCCTGGTAGCTTGGCAGAAACTCATTCATCATCAGAGCAACACACATACTCCCACTGAGGAGGGGCTGGTGGCTGAGCGCGGGGGCCCGGGCTGAGGCCAAACCCACGTGGAAGGCAAAAGTTCTAGCCCAGCCCCCCCCCCCCCCCCCTCCAAGGCAGTGCGTCTCTGTGTGTGTCCACTCCAGCCACCAGCAAGTGTGATGGGTTCCTAGCTCCCTGATTCTCATTTCTGCCCTCTCCTCCCAGCAAATGTGTGAGCAGCAAGCCAGCTACACGCAGGTAGGCAGCATCTTCCCGTCCACAGGAGAACTCAGCCTTAGGGGCCTCAGTATGCCGATGACAACATCTTGGGTACAGATGGGGCTGGCCCTGGGGCCCTAGGGTGTTCAGCTGATGAAGGAGCCCAGGTGATCATCAAGGGCTCCCGCCTCTGGGATCTGCCACCTTAGCACAGTGATCCTAAGAGCTGCTGATTTTAAATTAAAGAAAGACTGCCAGCGCTTCCACTGTGGCTTTCTCTTGAAAATCTGCCCAGCAGAAACCTTAAGGGCTGGTCTGGGGTTGGTCTTCCTTGCGGCTCTGGGCAAGACCTGCGAGCGAGGCTGCAGGTTGGCAGAAGGGAGGGATGGGCAGAAGGGGGCCTGGGAATGGCTGCCCTCTTAAAGGAACCTCTCAGAAGGGACACGTCTCACGCCCAAGGCTACAGACTGCGGTTTCTCCAGTGCTCTACTTTCCCCTGCCCCCACGCCGCCGCAAGGGGCAGGAAAGTGTAATATGCCAACACTGGCCCAGTGCTGTGGAGACCAGATCCAGGGTGGGGTTTCTGAGGCTGCGCAGGGACCAGAATAGGACAGAAGACAATCCCTCTTTGGGGGTGATTGTGAGGATCAAAGGAACTCGCCACAGAGCCTGGCACTGGACAGGTGTTCGATGACATCGCTTCTCTCGTGGCAGGCAGGGGCCCTCCATCACAGTCCCCTCCAGCAATGCCCGGCTCCCTGGAGTCCAACCCCATGGAAACACTCAGGAACAACCGAGAAGCCAGACTCGTGTGGCCGTTCTCGGTTTCAGACAACGTTGCTGTCTCTTGAGTAAACGGCAAACTCTTGAGTAAGTATCTATTGCCAGGGCCCCTTGATTTCTACTGACAGCACCTGTGGGCACCCATGAGCACTCTTCTCCACTCTTCTGTTTCCGATGCCCATCACTACGCGTCTGTGGTCAAAGCTGACCTCAGCAGCTTCTCACAGTACAACAGGCCCAGCCAGGACAAACGCTTCCTGGTGGCAAGGGGGAGAACCAGTGGCTTCCACTTCAATGCAACAGTCCTCCTGCCACAGGCCCTGCTGAGCTGGCCAGGCGAGGCAGACATAGCAGAGAAGGGCCTGTTCCAGGCTGCCTCCAGTTTAGGGAGCTGAAAGGAGATGGTGGGGTGGGAGTGCCGAGAAGGGTGCTTCCAGGGAGCTGGGCAGAGATACACCACAGCCAGCAGGGCATCTCTGCCGGCTTTTGCCTGTTCTCCTCCTTCCAGGCCAGACTAGGTCTGAATGGCCGTTGCTGCTGCAGCTCCCTTGGAACACGAGTGCTAGGTGTGGAGAGGAAGGAGGGGGACACTGTGCCCAGGGCAACCACAAAGGCTTCACACCAGCCTGGGATGACTCTCCTGGAGAGCTCCATGAAACGAGGGCAATACACAGCGGTCTTCTTTCTACCTGGAGTTACCATTTCGATTTTTATGGGGGGAGGGGGGACTCCAAAAGTCCTGGGACAAGTGCAAGTTGGAGTCAAGGGGGCAGTGCCTGCACAAGCTTCTGGAAGCTTCCTTGAGCACGGGTCAAGCTGGCCAGGATTGGGCTTCCTCTGAATCTCGATCCACGAGCTCCACGGACCCTGTGCCACCATCTCCTGCTCCTTCTACCTGCCTGGAATCCCTGCTGTTGCCCAGCGCCCCTCTCTCCCCACTAAGAACAGGAAGCCCAGAGGAGGGATCAAAGAATGCTGGTGTCCGGCATCACATTCTGTTTAGGAAGCAGCCCGGCAGGGAAACCCCACGGTCTTCTGGGAATCTGGTTGCCCTTTTCGTGTCGCCTCTTCGTAAATAGACCCTGTCAGTTCCAGGAGTGTTCCAGGTGAACTTGGAATTGTCAACTTGATGTTTCCCACCCCCGAGTCCGCTTTCTAATTAGAGTTAGAATCCTAGGCCCAGGGCAGGCCTCTGACTCCCCATGGAAATGTCCATTACACTCTCCTGCCCGGGGCAGCCCTTGGGGTTTAGGACCAACTGTGCCCCCCCCACCCTCCTCAAAGCATTTAGGATATTCTGTGTCCTTTGACCCCAGCAGAAGCTGGCTCCCTTGACTCACAGTGGTCCTGGACAGGACAGAACTAGCTCCTCTTTGGGGTGCCTGAGACTGCAAAGCAGCCTATGAGGAGCAGACAGTTTAGTGGCTAAAGGTGGTTGTGGCCAACCTTGTGGTTACCAGTCCGATGGTTAACCCCTCGTGACGATGGGCATTCTAACCTCACATCCAGCTCAGGGTCTGGACTCACAGTGGTAAGAATAGGTGTGTGTGTGTTACCAATTCATGGACCGGCGGGAGTGGGGGTAGACACCAATTTGAAACCACTAGACAGGCAGACAACTAGGGAGGAAACACAGTACTGCAGGGTCCCTTTATAAAAAGCCCCGTTTCTTCAAAGTGGCTGCTCTAACAAGCCTCCAGAGTCCTGCCTTCTCTGAAGAATCACCATCTTCCCGCAGTCAATTTTTAAATCAGCAGCTTTCAAAATATCCAAGTTCTTTCCCCAGTTTTTCGGGTCCGACTATTCGAGCTTCGTACCAGCCTTTTGTTGACGGTAAAACTTTGCTCGGTCTTCACTAGGACAAGGGGGTGTCTCCCTGTATCCATGGGCAAAGGGGTCCAAGAAGAAAAAAAGTATGTTGCAAAATAACTTGAAAAGTAAATTTTTACAAACCGGTATGCATGCACAAGCGCACACACACAGCCAGGAGGTTCTGCAAGGAACAGCTGCTACTCCTAGGAAGGAGAAGGTAGGACTTTTCTTATCTCTCATCGGAAACCTCCTTTCGGCAGCAGGGTGAAGTAGCCCTAGAAGGGCCGGGTGAAGCACAGCTAACGACAAGGTCAGTCAATCAGACCCAGCCTAATGCCACTGGTCGATCACATCCCTCACCTCACGACCACACATGTGCACATCCCACGGACTGTGTATTCTATTATTAGCGATACATGGCATCGTAGGTGCCCAGGTGGTATCGTGGTTGCCCGTTGGGCTGTCACCCACGTGGTCAACAGTTCAAAACCCCCCAGCAGCTCTTCGGGGCTCCCTACTCTCACCCACAGCAGAGGTTTCAGAGTTGGTACTGGCTCCATGGCTGTGAGTCTGGCTTGGAATGGCATATGGCATGTTGGGTTCCCCATGTGGCTGTAAACCCCAAGGACAACAGTTCCAAACTATCACCTGCTCTGTGAGAGAAAAATGAGGCTTCCTCCTCCCATGAAGACTGATGGCCATGGAGACCCACCAGCGCCGTTATCCTCTGTCTTACAGGGCTTCTGTGTGTGGAAGTTGACTTGATGGCAGTGAGCTTGGGTGTGTACTTGCTTACATGGGTCATGGAGGGTCTAGTCCTGACAAGCCACATCTTCAGTCTCTCTCTCTCTCTCTCTCTTCATATCAAGAAGCTGGATCAAACAGTTGTCAGGCTGGGGACTTCTCTTGACTAGCAAGAAGATACCAAGCTTGCAGCTTGTGTGAGTCCAGGTAGACTAGAGAAACAAATTCATAGACATGCGTATGGATATAAGGAAGAGGTTTATATACAAGAGGAATGGAACATTGAGAAAGCATCCCAACCGAGTCCAGTGCAAAGTCCTAAGTCCAATATTGCCCCTTATGTTTGATATCAGTCTATAAAGTCTCCTTCCAACTCATGAAGTCACAGGCCAGTGAGTGCAGAGTCCTAGTTCTAGCAGGGGTCTCCTCAAGGCTCCTTGTTTCCAGAGCTCAGGGTCCATCAGCAGTATCCATTGGTGATCGAAGCATCTCAGTGCTGGCAAGGGTCTCTCTGTGGCTTTTCCAGCTTCAGAGGTCTGATCCATCAAGGTAAGGCCATGTGGCTTCTCCTCTGGCTCCTCCGGTTCCTCGAACACTGCCATCTTGTCTTGTCAGTGGAGTGACTCCCAACAGCTGGGAAGATGCTCTCTCATCTCCAAGAGGGAAATACCATGAGACTTCCCAGAACTCCCAGGAGAGAGCCCTGTTCA
>PVJH01037174.1:0-18158 GCA_004026705.1 Nesogale talazaci | reverse complement strand
TCCCTTCTTTTCTTTGTCCCTGTGGGTGTGGGATGCTTGTCCCTCCCCCACCCTGTTCTCTGCCACACCCACTACTAGAGATGGAGTCCATCTGACTCGGGTTGCGTCCGGCTCTATAGCTCTCTTTTCTCGCATCCTTCTGTGTGTCTACATTGTCTTCATGGTTGGGTGTTTCGTGGTAGGAACTGCTCACCCACTCCGGTTTCTGTGGAGACTAGATCTATCTTCTGAGCTGTCTCTGGGGAGCTTTGGACCACCCACATTTGGGCACAATACTGACCCGCTTGCACTTCCCAGTGATTCCTAGACCTGATCTTACATCTACATCATGAGAGACTCGAGGCTTGGGTTCTA
The DNA here is from genome assembly GCA_004026705.1 of Nesogale talazaci. NCBI lineage: Eukaryota > Metazoa > Chordata > Mammalia > Afrosoricida > Tenrecidae > Nesogale > Nesogale talazaci. The sequence continues at coordinate 17,804 of PVJH01037174.1, read as the reverse complement.
ATAGTTTGTGCTGTAATGGACTTTCTAGGGATTCTGCTGAAACCCTAAAATTTGAAAACCACCATTCCAAGGATTCTGCCAGGGAACCTGGCAGCTATGTGTATTGAAGTTGGGGGCTACAACGGCTTGTCACTTGAATTATACCATCTAAATCCATAGGCACATGGTTTGCAGGCCTCTATTTGTACTCTTGACCAAGGTCCCACACTTATTGGGGAAAGGTCTCAGAATGTTAAATGAGGGAACGGATTAGAACATTTCAGAAATATCCTTAGCAGTATATAGCTCCTGGGTTTCCTTTGGTCACGTGAGTCTGACTGTAGGCCCGATACAGAGACTTGTAGGCAAACACGGTAATTTTAAGTGCTTACTCACTGGCAAAATGCTTTTCACTCCTTTGTCCTCTTACTGCCACCGAGTCCAGGCTGACTGACAGCAGCCCTCTGTGGTTCACAAGCCTGGAACTATAAGAGTGAACTGCCGACCATGCAGCTCCCAGTCCAACGCGCAGCCTCTCCCCCACCAGGGCTCCGCTTTCATCGCCTACCAGTAGAATTTCTTCAAATTTGTCCTGATAGAATATACAAAAACCGCCAACCCAAGCCAACCTCTTTGAGTCAATTATGACTCATAAAAACCCCAGAGAGGGTTTATGAGACGGTCCATATCATATCTTTGCGAGCAGATAGTATCATTTTGCTTCTGCTTGCTAAACTGTAGGATTTCAGAAGCTGTAAACATTTTCTGAGAAGCAGATGTTGTTGTTATTGTCGTGAGGCACCATTCAGTGAGCCTGTACACAACAGAGTGAAGCACTGCCCGGTCCGGTGCCATCCTTACGAGCGTTCTTATGCACAGCACTTTGTTGCAGCCATTGTGTCTGTCCACCTTGTGGAGGGCCTTCCTCTTTCTCTGCTGCCCTTCGGCTTTACCAAGCGTAACTGGTCTCTCCTGATAGGATAGCCAAAGTCTGCGAGACATACTTCCACTTAAGACAAAGCAAAACAGCCCCCTTGCCAGGGAGCCGATTGCCACAGGGTGGAGTGGCACAGCACCTTTGGGTTTCTGAGCCTGTAAAGCCTTATGGGAACAAAAAGTCTCCCCTTTCTCTAGTAGAGTTGCTAGTTGGTTGGCATGAGGGATCTTGTCACCGGCACTCTGACACATAACCCACTAAGCCACCAAGATACCTTTGATTTAATATAGCAGATTTTATTTGTTTAAGTTAAAAGCAGGACACATGGACAAGCAACAGCAAAAAAAGCTGAGTCAATATTACGTTTCAGATTTTTTAATAGCATGATGTTTGTGACATGTAGAGTTTCAAGAATTAATAAGTGCAAAGGCATGCTTGAGATGAGTATTTGAGTTGGCTTTACTCTTTGAAGAATAATAGTATCAATCCATAAAATTTTATTTTCGGTCATTTTTTTATATCTTGATTTGAGAATTTTATTTCTAGGCTTTTGTTATAGCATTGTGCTTGAAAGTCAATGCAATAGTGTATACTTAAGATTGTTAGCTACTATTCTTTTTTCTAAATCACTGTATTGGGAGCTCATACAACTCCTCTCACAATCCACCCCTATGACACATCTGTTGCCACACCTGTTGCCATCATCATTCTCAAAACATGTTCCCTCCACCTGAGCCCCTGGCATCAGCTCCTCAACTACTATTATTTTACTCTGGCTCCAAAGTGGGAATAGCGTGCATGTGCATCAATAGTCTATTGGTTAAGTCAATATTGGAATACTCATTTATTTGAACACTTTGCTCTTGTTTTATGTGAGTGAGTCGATGTCAACTCAGAGTTTCCCCATGTGGGGCAGCAGGGCTCCTCGAGGATTTTCTTGACTTTGATCTTTATGAAAGCAGACTGCCTAGCCCTTTTTCTTGGAGCTGCTAGCTGGGTTATCAGTGAGTGCTTAACTGTGGTGCCATCCAGTTCTTTAATGGAAAACCATGAAGCTAAAAGAGAATACATGTGCATTGTTCATGAAGGAATATCACTAGTGCTTTATGCTGAGAGAAATTGTTGCCGAACTGTAGATATTGAAATCCCTCTTCTGCCACCTGCTAGATGAACAATCTTGGGCAAGTTACTTGTTCTCTCTGCCTCAGCATGCTAACTTCGGTATGAGGAATATTAATAAAACTTACTTTACAGAAGGGTTGGGAGAACTAACTAAGATAAATTTAGTTAGCCTGTAAGTGCTTTTCATAAAGAAAAGAGATAAAAACATGATACTTATTGTTTTGTGACTTTCAAGGTTTATCATTAAATGAAAACATTATCTACAACACACAGAAGTGTACAGACTCATGGATAAAAAAGAATGGAATCTTTTCTTTGAACTTTTTAAAGCCATACACTTGAATTATAGAAAAATTTCATCAAGAACAATGAATATTTTCAATATTTTTAGTGGCATCAGAGATTGGAAGGAGCCACTTTTTCATTATACAAATATATATTTATTTTATAATGTCTGAGTATTACTTGATCTTGAATGCAGATTAGCTAAAAAAAATAGAAGAAATAAAATATTTAACAAGTGAAATAATTGATTTCAAATGACAGATCGTGAAGAGACAGTGCAAAATGTTTTAATGAAATGTGCCGTGAGTTGGAGTTAGAAAGCCCAAAGAGAAAAACATGCTCAACATTTCTCAAGTTGAAATATCTGAAGAACAAAAAGCTTCAAGTTGCCATGTTTAAAGATATATGGGCAAAATATTAAATGACAGGAAACTTCAAAAGAAAGTGAAAGGAATGCATAGAGTAATTTTGCAAGAAAGATTGACTGATGTTCAAATGCTTCAGGCATTACTTAGGATCAAGAACTAATAGTTTCGTAGAAAGAATTCCAGGCTGCACCAAAGGCCCTGGTGAAAAATGAGGCCACAGGAAAGGAGGGAATACATTGGAAATGCTTCAACAAATGAATGCAGTAATGGACGTGTACACTTGTCTACTGCAAGAAATTTGGGAAGTAGCTGGAAGAGAACCATGTATGTGCCCATTCCAAAGAAAGGTGATCTAATGGAATGTGGAAATTTTAAAAGCCATATTTTTTCAAATGTTTTGCCTAAGGGAAAAAAATCCACCCATTTCATGAATAATTTACATAAAATTCTAAATTCTTTTGAAATCTAAAGTTTTACATCTTGGAAAAGGTATGACTGTATTATGTGCCTTATTGAATGAGACACAGGAAGTTATTGGTGGCATACCAATGAGTAAGAACACAGGGGAAGGGGAAATACTATAAAATTCTCATCTGTATTATCCAGAGTCCTTAATTTTTATGTGTGGGATATACTTTTTGAACATAATGATTTTGCAAGATGGTGAAAAATTCTAGTTCCAATTTATATATTGTATAAATGGACAATAAATGAGTATTGTCTCTATTGTTAATTTATTTTATTTTGTGGCCATTTTTGTCATATTGCAAGATTGCCCTGGGCAAGGAGAACCAATAAATTTCAATAAGACAACTTTTATTTTATGTTTGATCACTGTCTCAAGTTGCTCCATTTTTTTAAGCATTGTAAATTCTATAGAACACATTTTCTCTCACCTCTCAAAGTTCAAATACATGTCAGTAGACAGAATGACTAAAACAGCTATAAAGATTTGGAACTTTATTATCTCTGTGTATAGCTAGTACCTCCACCTCCTGCTGCTCTCGTTCCAAGCAATATCCCTCCTCATGCAAATCTCCTTCTTAAAACAGGGATGTGTAATTCCATGCTCTTTTTTAGTGAGAGAATGAGTGCTAAATCATTGCAGGTCTCCCTAGAGATGATCGTAGTTAGCATATTTGTCTGGCTTTTGTTCTTATGTCAGAGAGGCGTCTGTGACAGAATCAATACAGGAGGAGGTGCAAGACTGGCAGTGGCTGACCTTACATCCCCACTGGGAGAACCTTAATGGAACCACGGTGCATGGACTTCTGGTAGAAGGGTAAGAAATCTCTGGTACAAGGGTCAGGAGGGGCTGGGTGGAGCAGGATAGCCTTTTTGTTGTTTGTAGCTTAAGATCATTCAAATCTGTTACATCAATAAGCAACTCCCATGAAGTGACTATTGGCCTTTCTGGGTCACCGTAGTTTAGCTTTTTTCCTTCTTTCTACAGCTGGATTTTCTTCTCTTGGTTAATACTTGAATTTTTATGATGATTCCAGAGATACTGTGTGGTAAAGAGAGAAGGACTTGATTTCCAATTATTGGCAATTTAAAAAAATTCTCACATGATTTGTAGTAAATTCTCATGTCTGCATTTTCTCCCTTTCCTACACATCGCTGGCTAACCAGGGGAATTGATGTCATGATCATAGCTACTACTGGGAGAGTCTGAGAGAAGACTCCAAGGCAAAGAAGGAAATTCTTCCCAAGGGGCATTGAGGGTCTATTTCTAAATATTTTCCTCTCTGAAATCACAGCATTTCAAACAGGATGTTTTCTTTACCTGTGGTCAAGGTTAGCATGTGAGATGCAGGAAGAAGATAAGGAATTCACAAATGCAATGCTTATTACATTTCAGGGGTTGAGCCAGGTATTTTTGTATAAATTAACTCATTTATTCCTCACAACTGACTCAAAATAAGATCGACCCTATTCTTTTTGTACACTGTAAAATCAAGGTTAGAATAAGTCACTTATTACAAAGCTCACAGCCCATAAATGATGGCAGTTTCTGAATTCAAACCAGCTTCTACTGACTCGAAAGCTTATAAAAAATGCTTAACGAGTACACAAAACAAAAATTTCATGTGGCCATGTCCCGTTAGAAGGTCTTGACATTTTTCCCAAAGGTTTGACTCTATTGTCTTTTCAAGTCAAAAATTTAAGTATTTGTCAACTGAAGGACTTCCTTTAAAACAATGACCTGCACCTTTCAACAAAGTGAAGGTAGGACCACACACTGAGAACAACAGGAAAGTTTTCTCAGCTCAAATTAGTTCGTCGATCTAAATTGGGAGTTTGTGCACCTGGCTCTAATCTTACCCTACTCACTGGATGTATATGCTTACAAAACCCTTTAGACCACCATTTTCTATAAAGGAGTTTATAGATTCCTAAAAGCTACCATAGTAAGTAATTTATTAAATTTAGTAAATAATTTATTATTGAGGATATCCTCTGTCCCAGGTTCTGAAGAGATGGAAAAAGAAATTAGGGAAGCTAGGGCTTCGATCTGGACAAGGGTTCATGCAGGAATGAGGAGAGAAATGATAAATGAATAAAAGAATTTAAAATTTTGAAAGCAAGTGCTACAAAGCAGTGGATGAGTCTAAAATGGAGAGTAAGGATAATCTGTAACCTTATCTTTTGAGAAGGTAAGAAGCCAATGTGTTCTCTGTATGTTATAATTTATAGTAGACAAAAAGATTATATGTATTCCCCATGTACATTTTACAGGAAATAAAACATAGTAAATCTTCAAAAAGGAGTATGCTAGTAATATACTTAAGAATTATTTTATTTTTCAGTTTTCCTTTGAGAGAACTGGGATTTTATGTGCAGCCCAGTAGTTTTGAAAGCCTCAGTGTGCTTTTCACTTTGCTTTACGTTGTAAGCAGATGCTCACTGATTGGAGGAGAATTTAGAGATTGAAATATAACCTGTCCCAAGCTGTTATACAAGTGTATGGTGACCCTGAGTCAGAGCCAACTTGATGGCACCTGACTGAATCCCTTCCTACAGCCACAAGGATCACCCTCCCCCATCAGGAGTGCTCTGCCCTTCAAAGGTGGCCTCTGGTTGATTGATGGAAGGCTTCCCCTTGCCTAAACCCATAGGTTTAAATATGGTTCTGATTCTGCCACCTGGAGTTAGATGGAAGAAATGTTTATCTTCTGTCTTTTATCTGTTTCTCATATCCCTGAAATAAAACATGACTGCTTTGTCAGGAGTTTTTCAACATTGATTTCCTTGATCTGATGTTTAAGGTTTTGAAATAATAATTTATTCTCAGATTCAATATTCTGGGGTGTTTTTTCAACCCATACATACTCTCCAAAAGCTTATCTTCTGACATGCTCTCTCCTCAATACAGAGTCCAAGAATCAGTCCCAAGGCCCACCTTCCTTCCCTCTCTCTACCTGGAGATTCATGGTTTCAGAGAACATTCTGAGACCTACTGGCAGCCAAGATCTTCAGTGTTGAAAATCTTTGCTAATGACAGCTCCCCCTCCCCCCAAATGTGAACCTACTTCATTTAAATAGTTCATTTTTAAGTTTGTAATTCACCAGACAACCCTACAAGAGGTGATATCAGACCACACCTCTACCTTAAAAATCTCTTCAGGAAGCATCATCGTTCAAAGACAAATAGTCCGGCCTCTGTCGTTTGCCTTGCCCTGACAAAGTATTTAGAGTGAAACTATATGATGCCCTTCTCTCTTTCCAAATCCAGGCAGTCTTGTCAGAGCGGCAGCGCAGTTTCCCTTCTGTGCACTCAACCAGGTGAGCGCAATCACATCTCGCAGGGGGACAGTGACGAGCTTGGGGGTGTTTAGCTGTGCTTGGCGATGACTCACCCCGTGTATCTTGGCCTGCTCCTGGTAGACTGTGGGCGCCGCCCTGCTGCCCGGATGAACAAGAGGATCCTGGGTGGTCGGACGAGTCGGCCCGGAAGGTGGCCATGGCAGTGTTCCCTGCAGAGCGACCCGAGTGGGCACATTTGTGGCTGTGTTCTCATCGCCCCAAAGTGGGTCTTGACGGTCGCCCACTGTTTCGAGGGGTAAGCTGCACTCTTGCGGTTTTGCTTTGCCTAAATGTAAATGTGTTTGTTCTTTGGGGTCTTCTCCACGGTATAGTTCATTCTGTAAAGGCATTTCACTGCCATAGTCACCGTTGATGTCCTGCCCAAGCCTTTACCTGCCTCGACTTTCCACCTCCCCCTCTCCTCCATGGTGCTGTTATTCGATACACGTGATACTCAATCACTTGTTGGCAAGGGAGGTGCACTGCTTCAGCTTAAATTAAGTCTTAGGCAGGTGGGAAGACGTTTAGAAGGCAGACTCTCCAGAGCCAGCGTGACTCCCTATTCTACCCCTCTTAAATCCACTGGACGCAGAAGAATTGAAAGAGAACATTTTCTTGGATCCGAGTGATGTTTGATAAGTCGAATGAAAGATACAGTGAGCTTAAAGGAAATAAAATGAGACCAAGAGGAAATTTACCGCAAAGAAACATAGGTCACCGCAGAAGGTTGACACCTAATGTTCCAGCACTCTTACTGTGTCTGATGGGAGCATGAACGAACCCTGCCTTACACTTTGTTTTTGAGGGTCAGACATTGGGACAGTACATCACTGGCAAAGTGGGTTTCTGCCCAACAATATCACGGGCTGGAATATTCCAAGGCTGGGGACTGAAGTCATTTCAACTCTGGTGGTCGTGAGTGCTTATTGGAGGGGGTCTCAGCTTCTCACCTCAGGAACTCACCCACAGCAAGGCGGTGGCATACTCCAGAGGGAGCTTCCCAAAGAGAAACCGGAAGGAAGCCCTCTCTCTCTTTTTTGTGACCCAGCCTCCAAAGTCACATTGAATTGTTGCTGCTGTGTGGTGGACGAAAGTGGTCACACACCCTCATCCAAAGGGAAGAAAGGTTGACCTCCTCTCTTTGCAGGGGATGTTCAAAAGATTTGAGGACATCTTTTAAAAGCCATGGTACCACACATTCAATTATATTCCCTTTTTTTGTGGCTATCACTGCCTCTGGTGGTCGTGGACGCTACCCAGTGCTGCTCCTGAGAGCCGCCGCTGGATTTGAACCGCTGAGCCGCCGGACCGCAGTCCCACACTCAACCACTTAGGCCACCGGGGCTCAGCTGATTATATTCCTTTTTAAAAAATACTTTTACTTTATTTCAAAGTAGTATTAAATAATACCTGAAATTTAAGACAAAATAACCTGCAGTCCTCACACCTAATTAAATGGGGTTTTTTTTGTTCACTTTTATATTTAAAAAATTTCTCCATCCACTCCACCCCTACTCCCAACACCAATTTGATTTTTTTTTCAGTTTGGTCACTTACTGACTGTGTGACTATTAGTCAACTTGCTTACTTCTCTGGGCTCACTTTCCTCCCTGGTGGAATGGAAAAAGCAACAGTCCTTACCCCACAGGGTTGGTATGGGGATTAAGTAGGATTATCTATATAAAACTTCAAGAATCATATGGAGTATCATTAAAGGTGAATGTTTCTTTTTAGATAACTGATTTCTTATTAGATAACATTCACATTTTTGTAGTCTGCTAGCATTTTTGTTTGTTTACACACTTTACTGTGGCTATATATATGTAGATACAGCAAAAAAGTTTACTTGCCACTATGACCAATTTTAAGTATGCAATTCATTATTATAAATTGCATCATTATGTTGTCCTCCTATAACTATGATTTGTTTACAGAAGTTTGTCATCTTCCCAAACAGAAACTCAGCACCCTTTAATAACTCCTATCCTTTCCCCAACCTTCATACCTCTAGCCACACTGTGAATTTTTGTCTCTCTGCACATGCCACTTCTAGATATTCCTAAAACTAGCATCACACTATACTTATCCTTTGTACGTTGTATATTCACACAGAATAAGGTTGTCAGGGTCATGCATCTCATAAAAAACAAAACAAGTAAAAAAAATCCACATTTAACTGCCATTGAGACAATGCCGATTCATAGTGGCCCGGCAGGACAGTATAGAATGGCTTCTGTATGTTTCCAAGGTGTTAATGCTTAGTGGGAATGGAAAACCCCATCTGATGATTTTGAACTGCTGACCTTGTGGTTAGCAGTCCAACTCATAACCACTCAGAACTTCAGCTTTCTTTATGACTGAATAATAGTCCAATGTATGGACATATTATGTTTTGTTTATCTACTCAGCTATTCAGAGATACAAGCTGCTTTCACCTTTGGGCTATTGTGAACAGTACTGTGATGTGCAGAGGTGTGCACATCACGATAACTCTCAAGGTCATCTTTGTTACAATGTGGTTTCCTTTATAATCTCTTTATAATCTCACAGGGATGCACCCTGGTCACAGGAAATCATTGTTTAGTATTACAATGTGGAAATGGATTATATTCTTTTGTTTGTAAGGTATATTTCTCATTTCGAAGTATGTGTCAAGGTCATCCATACAGATCAGTTGACACAGCTCTAGCACATTCTTTTTGAAAGCTACACTGTAGTCTGTAATAGCGTCTGCTGCCATGTTAGCAATACTGTAGAAAACTTCCCTGTACAAAGACACTTACCTACTGTTAGCCTCGTTTTAGAGACGAGAGTTCTAAAGCATCATATATGCATGTTGGGCTATAGAGAATGAATTCAGAGATGAATACATGCTTCCTCCCTTGAGGCACTAACTGTCTGAGCAGACAGATACTGAGGCCTATAATTAGAACACAATTGGATTAGTGATTATAAACTGCAAATGTGAAAATCCAGCTATCAGATTGCTCTTTGGGGGTCATATGAAAAAGAAAGCAAACTGCCTTCCCTTTTAGAGATGTTAAATGTTGTAGACTCAAAATGATTGAACACCCTGGATAATATTATGAAATGACCGTGATGTTAGTGCTTAGGAAGGGCCAGATGTTTCTAGATGTCTTTTCCAGTTCTTATTTATAACTACATGATAAGAAGAGCATATTTGCAAGAGTATATTCATCAAGAGATGATTACTTAAGCAAACCTAGCCCTTCTTTCAGGGACGACACTGTGTGTGATAGATACTCCAGGCTCCCTTTGTTATTTCGGTATGTGGTGTCAACGTTTTCTCTGCTACTGACAGATCTCTGTGAAGTTAAGGCAAAGTCTTTGAATCAAGAAGAAATGTGTTTTTATAATTAAGGAAATGGATATGGTATCAGGAGCCTTGGTGAAATTTCATGGAACAATAAACTTAATGGAACTGTCAAAATGGGTCTGCTCCATCCATACAAAGTTAGAAATTGCCCCACTTCTAACAAGCTTTTGTTTGAATGTGTGTTCATAATCCTGATTCTATTTTATAACCTCTCCAGTGACATTGAAAGCTTTTGGGAACTTCTCATTGTAAGCCCTGCTCTCTGCTGAAGCCATCAATTGCTGCAATTAATGGGATTTACTTCACATCCTGAGCCCATATTTTGGCAAGGCCCAACACGACCCATCTGTAGGTCTTCTCAAGCCTGTCTGTTTTAATTATATTGGTGCAAAAGGATAAGTTTGTTTTGTTTTTCTAGGAAGAGTCATTTGAAAATTGCTAATGAAGATTAAAAACAGAATGTAGGATACTGCTTTGACCAATTCATGTCCCACATGCCCTAGTAACATTTAAATTTCCAAAGTTCTAAGTAAGCATGCCTTGAACTGTCAGGGGTAATTTAATAAGTAATTTTCTTTCCTTCTTCCATCTCTGAAAGATATAAAGACAAACTTCCTTGGCTGAAAAAGATAGTTTTAAAACCGTGGCTTCACGATGGGGGCCCAGCTCTACCATATCAACCATGTTGGAATTTCTACCACAACAGCTCTCAATCTTCACCAACATTTTGGATGGAGTGTCTGCATTCTCCAAACCCCCTGAGGAATTGCTCAGGGGATTCGTCTTCCTTTGATCTCCTTCTCTGCTCCAGTCTTCCATGTTCTCCGAACTCAGCACTTCATTCTTCTCATGAGCGCCTTTCCCTTCTCCAACCTTATCAACCTTACCAACCTATCAAATCCCAACTCTGGATTGGGATTGGAAACCTCCAACTCTGGGACAATGTAAAGATTTAGTTTTCAAATCCTGTGTGCATGCACTTCAGAACCTGGAAAAGGCATTGCCCAAGAATGAAGGTTAGGACTATGCTCAATATGAGCATCAGTTACCAAGATCAATGACAAACTCTCGTGTTTTCAGATCAGTAAACCTCTTCCCATTATTTGATCACTATATTCTTCTTAAAGTACTATTTTCAATTTCTTTCTAGAATAATGACAACACAAAATTCTCATCATTCTCTTACGTCTCTTACGATCTATTCTCTCTCTTTTTTTTTTAACACCAACCACCCACTTTGAACATGTATAATAGAGTCTCTCTGTAGACTACTCCCCCTCTCATTGTCCACAGAATTCTCCATCTGTCTCTGGTCTAAAGTCTTCTGAGACACTCAGAAAAAGACATAAATGCTCTATTCTTTTTCTCATATAGTTCGTGCTATCTCTTCATAAGCACCTCTCTATCTTCCAGGGATGTCTTAACTATGCCAGTTGCTCCCAATTTGTTTTTCTCATCCAGTGGTTCTCAACCTTATCATGACGTGACCCTTTATTACACTTACTCATATTATGGTGACCCACAACCATAAAATTATTTTTGCTGCTGCTTCATAACTGTAATTTTGTGACCGTTATGAATCATCTTGTAAATATCTGATATGCAGGATGTATTTTCATTGTTAAAAATTGAACATAATTAAAGCATAGTGATTCATCACAAAATAATATGTAATTATATATTGTAAATATGTATTTCTAATTATAAATAAGTGAAATTTTGTCTTGAAGCTTGGTGTTGCATGGACAACAATCTTCCCAATGGGTACTCGTATGTGGGCCTGTCTGCATGTGGGCAGACCTGCCTGGAAATGGATACAGGAACTGTGCCTCTGTTCCTATGACCATCGGAAATATGTTTTCCAGTGGTCTTAGGCAACCCCAGTGAAAGGGTTGTTTGACCCCCAGAGAGGCTGGGACCTACAGGTTGAGAACCACAGTTCTAGTCCATCTATGTGAGAGATTTGATCAATTCCCATCAAAAATAATGTCCCCTAAAACAAAAAGTTTCCATTTGGATGCCAAACTTCCCCTGGGGTACTATTTATCCCTGGGGAGCGAGCGAGTGTGGTGTTGGAAAGCACAGAGACTCTGATCTGACTCCATGTCCCCGATGTATAGGGAGATCTTCTCAGCCATCCTTCGCTTTGTTGGCGGAGAAGGCCTGAGGCTCAGATGCTACCAAAGAACATGGGATACTAAACCATGACACACTCAGCTGATTTACATTCCCCAGCTGCCCAGTGGGGACAGGAAGTGGCAGCTGCCTCTGTTCTGATGACAGCATGGAGTGCCCTGTGGCTCAGGTCTGGTCTATCCTATAGTAATGGAATCTCCTCAGCTCCAATGGCTTATGTACTGGTTGTTGGTGTTAGGCGCCATTGGGTCCATTCTACTCCTAGCCCCTGTACGGACACCAGAGAGAAATACTGCCCCATCTTGCATGAGCCTCACAATTGTTCTCTGATGAGAGCCCATTGTTGCTGCACTGTGCCTGCCAATCTATCTTGTCCAGGGCCTTCCTCGCTTCTGCTGCCCCTCCCCTTTACCAAGCATGATGTCCTTCTCCAGGAACTAGTCTCTCCTGACAACTTGTCCAAAGTGTAAGCGACAATGTCTGAACATCTTTGCTTCTAAGGAGCATCATGACTGTACATCTTTTAAGACAGATCTGTTTGTTCTTTTGGCAGTCCAGTACTTTCATATTCTTCATCATAGTTCCAATGCACTGATTTTTCTTCAGTCTTCCTTAGCCCTCAAAATCATAGCCTTGCTCTTGAACACAGTAAAGAGGTCTTATACATCAGATTTAACTAATACAATGTATTGTTTGATGTCTTGATTGCTGCTTCCATGAACATTGGTGGTGGTGAATCCAAGCAAGATGAAACCTTAATAACTTCAATCTTATCTCCACTTATCAGAATATGACATGTGGCCAGTAAGCCTCAACTGTCAATCTTTCTGGCCCTCACCTCCTTCTTGAATTTTAGGATAGGGGAAAAGGGAATCAACAAGTAGTTATCAACTTGTTTAATCTTATTTTATCATTACTTTTCTGCATTCTGGACCTGCATCTGAAAAGCCGCCATTGCTAGAGAAAATCACACAGCTAAAAACAGAGCTCACATTAGATGTAAGATCATGAACCTCAAATGAGTAGCTAATGTGAAATACTTCCACCTTATTGTTATAATAAAGATACTTTCCTACCATCAGAGATAAACCATAAACCAATTTCTTTTCTATATTCAAATCTCCCATATATCTCCCTCCCCTGACGTCACATAGTACTTCAAGGAAAAATTAGATCTTTCACTGAACCTCACCTTAGTCTCTACCTGCACCTATATGGTCAGTGTGTTAGGCTGGGTTAACTAAAGAAACAAATCCAGAGACGCTCATATGTGTGTAAAAGAGAACTTTATATCAAAGAGCAATTGTATATTGAGAAACATATCAGTCCAGATCCAGTCCCTAAGTCTGATATTGGCGCATAGGTCTGATACTAGTTCATAAGTTTCTCTTCAGAATCATGCAGCACATAAAATGATGTTGAATGCAAGAAGACCACAGGTCAGTGGGTGGAAAGTTTTGTGGATACAAGGCCAGTAGAAGTATCTCAACGCTGGCTCTACAAGGTCTCTGAACATCTCTTCCATGGGAAGGTGAAGCAGAGGGGGGAGAGAGAGAGAGAGAGAGAGAGAGAGAGAGAGAGAAGAAGAAGAAGAAGAAGAAGAACAAGAACAAGAAGAACAAGAAGAAGAACAAGAAGAACAAGAAGAAGAAGAACAAGAAGAAGAAGAACAAGAAAGGAGAGGAGAGGAGAAGAGAAGAGAAGAGAACCTCCAGGGAGAAAGAGAGGAAGTTCCCAGAAACCTTATGAGAAGGCCACACCCACAAGGAGGCATCATTGAGCTGTGACCTGTTTGACAGGCTAGACTCCACTATTTCGCTCTTAATAATCTCAAGTTGACATGAGATTATATAACAATCCGTCGCTTACCCTAAATAGCCCTGTGGCACAATGGTTAAGTGCTCATCTACTAATTGAAAGGTCAGCTATTTGAACCAATCGACCACAACTCAGAAGCAAAATGAGGCAGTCTGTTTCTGTAAATATCACATGCAGTCTTGAAAACTCTGTTGGGCAGTTCTATTCGATATTTGTATGGTTGCTTTTACTTGGAATCAGTGCAAAGATAAAGGGATAGACAACTTCCCTATTTTCCTTCAAGGGATGATGAATGATATGTCCCTGCTCTGATTTAGCCATGTTCATTCTTTTCAAAGACTTTACTTTCAACATTATCACTTCTATGTAGTATAATCAGTGTCAACTTTTTGATGGATTATTTTCTTCCACAACTTCAACAGGCTTTAAAATTTATTAATATCACCCTTCTGTTAACATAACTCTCTAACTAAAGTACCATTTCAGCTATCAACCCCCCTAAAAAAGTTTTATACGATCACGGCCTTCCTTTTATCAACTTGCATTTTTCCCCAACCCACTCTAGTTGGGCTTTCATCAGTATCACTACAGAATTTGCACTTAAAAGTGGTCGGTGGTTTCCATCTTGGCCAATTCAGTGGTCAATTCTCAGTTTTCAAGTCACGGGAACCCTCCACTACTTGATTGCTACATCCTTCTTGAAATCCTCACTTTATTTTTCTTCTAGTTAGCAAAAGGAGAGAAATTTCTTTGTTTTCCCCTGTACTTCTTCTCCTTGTCTTTTTTTTTTCTTTTTACCAAATAGTTCTCTTTGCTGTTGCGTTGAGGCCTGATAGTCCTTTTATGTTGGAGATGCTCAGTTTGGGCTTTTTTTAAAAAAAATTATTTTCGTTCTATTTAGCTCACTGATTAAAAGAGCCACGTGAATGTAGCATGTTCCCTGAGTATGTTTGAGCTGATATCAGTCTCTTGTGGTTTCAAGTGGGCAGAAATACTCCTAGCACTTGATTTCCACCTGGAGGCAAGGAATGGGCATTGGTGGCAGAGTGACTCCATGACTGGATGTTAATGAAAAGGCCATTGGTACACTTTTTTCTAACTGGGAAATGTCGACCTTTGAATCTTTTCCATGCTGATGGTGAATGAGGTGGATGGGATGAACAGGTGTGGATGGGGTTTTCCTGAATCTTCCAAGGGAAGTGCTAAAAATAACAATACCTGGGCTTCAGCTCAAGTGATTCTGTTTCAATTGGACTTAGGTAAGTGAAACTGCTGAAAGTGGGGTTAGGCCAATAGGTAACCCACTATGCCACCCACACTCCTTGGGTTTTTGGTATGCACCCAATAAATTGTAGCCATTATCTATCTTCCAAATTAGTATGCTGAATAGACACTTGTTCTATTCAACTTGGGTATTCAAGTCTGCCACTTAGGTGAGTCTGGACCTCGGGAGAAATGTTTGGAAGTCAGTGTGATATTGATTAAAGTTAGTGACTTGAATTAAATCATGCATGGTTAGATCCATAACCAGAACAGACGCTTTAAGTATCATAGGACACTTCAACATAGACCTCAAGAGAAGAGTAGGATGGGAGGTCTTCTGATTCATGAGATCAGATTAAGTTCTGGAGTATGAATCTTCCAGGAAGTCAAGCAATGAACATGTGCTGAAGTAGGAATTGCCTAGAATGTTGTTGGCAAGTATTTGAAAACAAGGGGGACTGAGATGGGTTACTTTTGAGTTAAGGGTGACCTGTCTTAGTCCCTGTCTTGACATTTCTGAAGGCTCCCTGGCCTTCTCAACTTTATATTTCTCCCAGGCCTTTGTCCTTTCTTGGAGCAATCACTTAGCTATGGCTTTTGGGACTCTTTAATCATTTCCCCCTTTCTCTTCTGTCTCCTCCTCCATCTTTTCATTACATCCCCCTTCAACCAAGGAAGTAACTACTTTGTCTGCCTTTAAAAATGAATGCCTTTTATTTTTTCAAATATTTCCCTTCGAGAAGCATGGACTTTGTTTTCTATAACCATAATGTTCCCTGATCATCCAGGCCAGTATATCAGCAATGCTTTTTACATGAAGATGTTCATGAGTCAATAAATAAGATTCAATTATTTTTAAGGATCATGCAAATTTTAATAGACACAAGACGACAATCACCCTTGAAATATTGTTTCAGGAGAGAAAACCCTGCCGTCTGGAAAGTGGTGCTGGGTGTCAACCATCTGGACCACCCATCAGCATTCATGCAGGTATACCACGTGAAGACCATCATCGTACACCCCCGCTACAGCCGAGCAGTGGTGGACTATGACATCAGCATCGTGGAACTGAGCAGAGACATCAATCAGACAAGCTACGTCCGGCCGGTCTGCTTGCCCCGCATGGATCAGTCTGTCGAACCTGATACGTACTGCTATATCACAGGCTGGGGGCACATGGGCCACAAAAGTAAGCCAAGATCCTCAAGAACACTTGCCTTTCAGCTCGTAATGGAAAACTCCCGTGTTACTTCGGAGTCTTTGGCCACATTTTCCTGGTTTCAAATATAAAAATGTAGCCACATATGGGAGATGTTTGGCATATGTGTCACGCTTTCCCTTTCAGGCAAATTGTGGACATCCTTACCCCATGATGCTTATGCCTGCCAAGTCCAGATGTAACCTCAAAAACCTTCCTCCACACCTCAGAATCTTTCCCCACGGAATAACTCCCAACACTTTGGAGTTACTGTGCATAATGAGACCTATCAACCCCCCCCATCCCCTGCCTTTATCAATGATGGGGTTTTACTTCTGCAGTTAAGCTGCTAAGTCACACTTTCAGTTCTATAAGAGAATTTGGCCATTCCTACAGCTGTAGCACAATCTCTGTTTGGTTCTCTAGATTACTTAAATACTATTTAGGTGTGTTCTATATCTGGTACATATGTATATGTATATGCCTCAGGATAGTTACATGGGTTATAGCATAGAACTGTGGTAACCAGGCTTTCTTGGCAGTACTCTTTATGGAAACAGGTCACCAGGGTTCTCTTCTATGGAGCTAGTGAGTGGGTTTGAGCCAGCAACTTTCAGGTTAGCCAATCACAGCTCATTTCCACTACCCAGACTCCTCTGATAAAAATATATAGGGATTGAACATGTGTATGACATGCTTCCAACACTTGGGGTGAGCTCTCTCATTCTGCATGATTTATTAAGAATTTAAAATAAGAATTCAACCAACAAAACATTCTGTAACTGCAAGTGCTGGCCACTAAGACTACATTGAGTGTTTACCATGGCTCTTGGAATGGATGATGTGTACTGATGTGCTGTTATGAATGTTATTGTGGTGCGTATGTGTGTTTGTGCATGTGTGCGTGCGTGCGTGCATGTGTGTGTGTGTGTATGTGTGTGTTTGACACTGAGTTGATTCTTGCTCCTAGCAATCCTGTGTGGGAAAAAATAGAATTGCCCATAGTGTCTCCAAGGTTGTAAATATTTTAAAAAGCAGATAGCCCCCTCGTTCTCCTGCAGAGCAGCTATTGAATTTGAATCACAGATATTTCTATTAGCAGCTGAGGAGTTAGCCATTGAGAGACTGGCGCTCCTTATTCACCTTACCAAATGCAATTTGAAGGATTTTATTTTTAATCTAGTCAGATAAATGTTGAGCTCTGGTGAGTGCATCTCCCGCTATAAGATTAATTTAGAATACCAAGGACAATTTGATAGACAGAAGTAAGTTAATGGCTTTTTAAGAGCTCCCATGTAAGAACTTTGAAAGCAATATTAGGCATAAATGTCCCCATTTTCACATACCTTGGTTTTTAAAATTCACAATTAGCAGTATAATTTAAGCATGTAATGCACTTTGTATATCTTTTATTTACATTGTTCACACACTATTTCTATCAAACTCAGAGCCACCAATCAACCTATTATCTATAGTATATTTATGGCATGCAAAACACTGGTCTGAATTCAGTCAGCAAGATGACCAAGTTATCTCCTCTATTGTTGGGTCTGT
>PVJH01037173.1:0-16602 GCA_004026705.1 Nesogale talazaci | reverse complement strand
AACTTTGATATATGGCTGCTCTGTTTTAATTTGTTTTTATTTATTTTTTGGGGGGGGAGGGCATCACTGCCTCTGGTGGTCGTGGGCGCTACTCAGTGCCGTTCCTGAGAGCCTCCAATGGATTTGAACGGCCAAGCCCGCGGGTTGCAGTCCCGCACTCAACCACTTACGCCACCGGGGCTCAGCCCCAGCTGCTCAATTTAAGACATGTCTTTAAGACCCCAGATGTTATTCTTTCTGGTAGCTGGAGACCACACTTCACTATAGTACCCATATCTTCAATGATTACTTTGTGAGGGCGAGTGTGGGCAGAGCCACTAAGTGTTCTTCAATTAAGTTTACAATTAAGTTTGAGGCAAAAGTCTTTTAGATTTTCAATTCCCGCATTACAAGAATGGGCACCAAAAGACTAGTGGGTACCCCTCCATCCTATCTACCAGTGTTGACAGACTTTCTACCAGGGAGATGAACCCAGAAGCAGTCAGAAAGGAAACAAAGGCAGGAGTTCCTTGGTGCTAGCTCCTATCCATAGACCACAAACTCCAGCCCCTTTAAGTTACATCCACAGGTACATCCCATCTGCTGATTGAAGCCAACCTCAGAGTCTTAACCAACCTCAATAAGAGCAACACAGCTGGAATGCATTCCCTAGTACATCGTTCTCAGATCCAGAGCCCATGTTAATCATGGTTGTCACCAGTTCTACAATAAATAAACCTGGAACAGTAAACATATAAATACATTTATATATGATGATGGAAAGATAGATCTATGTGCATATACTTATAGGGTTAGTATTAAGGCCACAGATGGACTTTAGGCCTCCACTCAAGTACTTCCTCAATGCAAGATCACTTTGTTCTATTAAATTGGCATTCCGTGATGCTCACCTTTCTGACACCAACGCTGAAGACAAATGTGTGCATCAGTAAAAGTGGTGAAGAAAGCTGATGTAGCTATCAAAGACATAGCATCTGGGGTCTTAAAGACTTGAAAGTAAACAAGCAGCCATCTAGCTCAGAAACAACAAAGCCCACATGGAAGAAGTGCCCCAGTTTGTGTGACCACGAGGTGTCAAAGGAATCAGTTTGAACAAAAATCATATCATTGTGTGCTCACTTTCCTGATATGATTGCTGAAGACAAATGTGTGCATCAGTAAAAGTGGTGCAGAAAGCTGATGGTGCCCAGCTATCATAAGATACAGCATCTGATGTCTTAAAGGTTTAAAAGTAAATAAGCAAGTGGCCATCTTGCTCAGAAACAACAAAGCCCACATAGAAGAAACCCACCAGCCTGTGTGACCACGATGTGTCAAAGGCATCAGAGAACTAAAAATGATGTCATTGTAAATGAGGGAAAGTATAGAAGCCCATCTGTAGGTGAAGCAACATCCCCTTACAGAAGGGTCACGGGGAGTTGAGGAACCAGTCAGGGTACAGTGTAGCAACAATGAAACATGCAACTTTCTTCTAGTTTTTAAATGCTTCTGTCTCCCCCGCACCCCCTAGCATGATCCCAATTCAACCTTACAAACCTGGCTCTATCAGAGGATGTACACTGGTACAGATAGGAACCAGAAATATGGGGAATCCAAGACAGATGATCCTTTCAGGACCAATGATGAGAGGGGCAATCTGGGAGGGTGGAGGGAAGGTGGAGTACAAAGTAGGTGGTAAGGATCTACATTTAAGCTCTTCCCTGGATTACAGACAAAAGGGAAGTGGGTGAAGGGAGACATTGGACGGTGTATGACATGACAAAATAATCATTTATAAATTATCAAGGGTTCATGAGGGAGGGAGAGGGGGAGTGGGGAGGAAGGGGGAGATGAGGAGCTAATAGCATGAGTTTAAGTAGAAAGCAAATGTTTTGAGAATTATGATGGCAACAAATGTCCAAATGTGCTTTGCATACAATGGATAGATGGTTGGATGGATTGTGATGAGAGTTGTATGAGCTCCCAACAAAATGATAAATATACCTGGAACCATATTGTGTATTTCAGATATATTAAAGACAGGAAACACTACCACTGATGGGTTTCTAACTGACAGCCCTTCCCCCCCCCACCCCGATAGAGTTTCTGAGTCTGTAAATCTTTATGGGAGCAGATTGCTTCATCATTCTCCCAAGGGTTTGAACCACCAACCTTGAAGCTAGCAGTACAACACTTACTCAATAGAATCTCCCAGCCACTGGAAGTCTAGGGAAATATTCTTATCTTAGAGGGGATAAACCCAAGATTCAGAAAGGTGATGCCACTTTCTCAGAATCACCCAGGAATAGGGTGACTGAACTGAGGCTTAAAGAGACTAAAGTGATAAGCTCAAACCTATCTTTGCCCTTGAACGAGACATGAACTGTACTATTTGTACTCAACTATCTGGGCTGAAGGACTTCCCACAAATATGTCCTTGGGTGAGAGGGAAGTAGTGTCTCCAACTTCCTAGAAGTAATAGTAAATGTGTGATTTTTGGAAATATGACAGAAAACCAGATGTCTCTGAGGTCAGCTATATAAGTGTTTTGGGTACTGACTGTCCAACGTCATGCCCTCTTCCTCTGAGAACAATCACCCTAGGCTATTCATTGGCAGGGGTTAGTGCTTGATTGAAAAATATCTGGAGGCAAAGATGCCCATTGGTGGATGAGGCTCAAGCTCTCTCTTGGGGATCCTGTTCAAGACAGCCATTGATCTGTTGGAGCCATCAGGTCAGTAAGAACTCTGTAACTCCCACGAATCCTACTCCTGAAGGTGCCACCTCCCTATCTTTTGTGTACACCACATGGCCACCAGACTATGTCAACAACCAACCAGTCCCATCAATTGCTCAGAGATGTGCTTACAACCCCAGTGAAACGAATGGAGAACATCCATTCTTGTGCTTTTGTGGAGCATCCTTGTGCTTTTGTTCTCTTCTGGAACCATTGGGAACGAAAAACTCTGCTAGAATTGCTGAACTGATTGGTGCGAGCCTGAAGCCACAGAGAACTAGGATCAGCAGGAGGAGAAAGTCTCAGAGAGAGAAGCCCACTCTTTCCAGTCTTTCCTGGAGCTGGTAGAGTTTGCCATAACACAAATGAATCACTTGCATTTCCCTTAACACGTTGGATTGAGATTCTGTGTTTGGCATGCAATTAAATGATCTTTTGAATACCCTAAGTGATGAAAAGACAAGTCAGTGGGTTGGGGATGGGGATAAAAAGAGAAAAGACCAGGCTGAGCCCCGGTGGTGTAGTGGTTGTGCCCGGGACTGCAGCCCACAGGGATGGAGGTTCAATTCCAGCAGTGGCTCCACAGGAGCAAAGGCTGGGCCTCCTACTCCCACCACCAGAGGGCAGTGATGCCAAAAAAAAAGAGAAAGAGAGAAAAGACCAATCAACATTCCACGTGTTTTGCAAACTCTAGACTTTGAAACTTTCTCATCAAGAACATTAAGATAATGGAAAATTTTCATGAAGAAAAACCTTTTTTTCGTGAAAAACTTTTAATCCCCAATGAGATGGATTGACACAGTGATTCTAACAGAGAACTCAAGCAGCAATCACTGTGGGGATGGCCCGGGACCAGGCAGTGTTTTGTCCTGTGTACGGAGGGTTTACCTATGAGTGGGGACCGACTCAATGGCACCTCACAAGAAAATTAAAAACTGCCATGACCTCACCCCACATTTCCATTTATTTTACTGCTCCCCCTGGGCCTTGCCCAAACATTCTCTGCTTCAGAACCACCCCCAACACACATGTACACACACACACACACACACACACACGGACATACAATAACCTTTTCTGTAGCTCTGTCATTCCATTCTTCCTCCCACGGCCACTCCCTTTTTCCTGGCTATCCATAGTCTGGTTCTTTGTTCTCTTCTTTTTCATGGTGACCCACTTCGGTGGCCAGAGCTCGCCAAACTTTTGTGACTCATGCATCCTTTTAGTAAAAACAAAGCGAAACCACACCAGGTGTACCGATGAAGTACACCTCAATCAGAAGGAAGGTAAAAGGAAACAGAGGAAAGACCTAGGAAGCAAAGCAATGGATACAGGGATAAACATAGCTGTGTGCATATGTAAATGTGCTAATTCATAAAAATAGAGGTATTGGCCTATGTACATATATTTATGTAGCAATACACTGAGGAGGCTGACGACCTCTGGGCCTCTGCTCAAGTCCTCCCTCAATGCTAGAACACGTTCTCCTAACAACCTGGCATTCTGGGATGTTCACCCTCCTGACCCAATCGCTGAACACAAAATGGATGCATCAGCAAATGTGGTGGAGAAAGTTTATGGTTCCCAACCATCAGATGATATAGGGTCTAGGGTCTTAAAGACTTGAAGTTAAACAAGAGACCAGAGAAACAGCAAACCCGTATGGTAAAAGCCCACCAGCCTGTATGACCATGAGGTGCCGATGAGATCAGGTAACAGGCATCAGACTATCCAAAACTAACAAACAAAAATATTGTTGAAAACAAGAGGGGATGAAGCAGAGACCCCAACCCCATCTATAGACGATAAGACATCCCCTCACAGAGGGGTCATAAGGTAGGGATGAGTCAATCAGGGCAAAGTATAGCACTGATGAAACATACAATGTTCCTCTGGTTCTTTGAGGCTTCCCCACTATCCTGACCCCAGTCCTGCCTTTCAGTTCTGGCTAGACTGGAGCATGTACACTGGTACAGATAAGAGTGCTCAACACCCAGAATCCAGGTCAGATAAACCCCTCAGGAACAGAAATGGAAGCATTGACACCAGGAGGGTGGATGAAGGGTGGAGAGAGACGAGAGGAAGGTGGAACCAATCACAATGACCAACATATAACCTCCCAACCCCCAGGGGGATGAACAACAGAATGTGGGTGAAGGGAGACAACAGTTAATATAAGATATGAAAATAGTAATACTTTATAATTTGCCAAGGGATCATGATGGAGGGGTGGGGAAGGGAAAAAAGAGGAGCTGATACTAAGGGCTCAAATAGAAAGAAAAGGTTGAAAAACATATGTACAAATATGCTTGATACAATTGATGTATGGATTATTATAGGAGCCCCCAATAAAATGATGTTTTAAAAAAAAGCACACCCCAATATATGCACGTATATGTCTGATTCACTGCAGGGCTGTGGTAACTGAAAGGAAACTACATTTCCCAGACTCCTTTATAAGTTACTTAGAAACTTGACCCAGAAGTTTGCCCAGAGTACCTCAGAAGGCATGGTGATCTGCTCGTTCTCTGACACACATGAGAGTCTCCACAGCAATTGGATTCTATTTGTAAAGCACCTATTTTGCCACTTTATTTGCACGATGTCTCCATAAAAGTTGTTAATTTATGTATTTCAATAAAAATATCAATCACAACCTTGGCTCAACTTTCATACCTCTTCAAAGAGGGCAGAGTAGGGTAGACGTAGCCCTCCTCACCTCCAATTGTCTCCCAGACTTTCAACATGTCTGAAAAGAGGGGCCCTGTCTGGGGAGTCCTGTCTGAATCACTCCATGGAAACACTGTGCGCTGGGCTGGGGGCAGGGTGGGTCTAGTTTCCAGGAAGGGCTTGGGCAGGAAGCCAGACAGGAAGGGGCTGGGGAATTTCTGGAAGGGCAGCCTAAAGAGACCTGGGAGCCAGCCACGGGCCTGCTCAGGGCACCACAGCTGGCCTCCCCTGCGAGCTGGGGAACCCATGCACTTCCTGATCAGCCAAAGCCCAGGGTAGTGGGGGTACAGGAAGCTCCAAAGAAGGAGGCGGAGGGGCTGGCCCTCATCAACCCCCCCCCCCACCCGCCCAGACAGGATCTCCAGGACCAGAGGGTAGAAGGTACTTGGGGCAGTAAGGACTGGAGTCTCCCCTCTGGGCTTAGGCCTATCCCGGACTCTACTGAGACAGAACAGGAGGAGGGATGTGCCTACCATCATTTAGGATCAACCTTGTATTCAGGAGGGACCAGAGAAGAGGCCCTCATTGGCCAGAGTTAATGTCCCATTGAAAAGATCTAAGGACTAAAAAAAAAAAAAAAATCCAGCAGCAGCAAGGCTGAGCCTCCCACTCCTACCAGAGGGCAGTGATGCCTAAAAAAGAAAAAGAAAAAAGAAAAGATCCCAGGGCAGAGACTCCCACTGATGGGTGGAAATTGGAGGTCCCTCTGGTGAAGCCATTGATCCAGTCAAAGCTCAGCAGTCCTGGGGTGCTTGAGATATTTGTGACACTGGGAAGATAACAATGGCATCTCTTCTCAATGGAGAAGAAAATGGATCCCAGATAGAAGAGACCAGGTCCAGCTGCACGTGAAGCAAGTGTCCCCCCACCTGATAGGAATTTCCACTTTGGCCAATTTGAGGCTGCTTTTCTGTCGCTGACAACCCAAAGGGTGATGATTATGGTGGTGATAGTGGTGATGGTGGTGGTGGTGGTGATGGTGGGGTGGTGGTGATGGAGGTGGTGGTGGTGGTGGTGATGATGGTAGTGATGGTGGTGGTGGTGGTGATGGTGGTGGTGGTGGTGGTGAGAGAGAGAATTTGTGTGAGCAGGTACCAGGGTAAGCAGATAGAGGGAAGGAGAGGGAGAAAGTGAAGTGTATGTGACTGGAATGTGGGCTCAGATCTTAGAGGCAGACCCCTACCCCTGACCACTCCTTCCCCCACCTCACAGGAACTGACACACTGACGTCACGTACAATCTCCAGAAGGAAACAGGAACTTCTCCACTCCAGGTCAAGAGAGTCATCTGTTGGGACCGTTGTCCAGGTCAGTGTTGCTATGCCTTTTCCAAATGACCAAGGAGAAACACTGCTCTGGGCAGTGCCTGAGAACCTGGTTTATTTTTGTATGAGCTTGTTAATGCCAAGCACACCCTATGCTTGGCAATCACACCCTGCTCAGTAGCCATCAGGTCTAGCGTAGGACACTAGTCAGGTCTGATGGCTGTCACCCAATCCTGTTCCAGCTGCTGCCCAGGCCACTGCAGCTGGCCCTTGAGAACTCTTCCTCCTGGCATCTTCTTGAAGTTTAAGCCAAGTTTTCTTCCTCTCTCCCAACGGTCTCCAACATTAAAGATAGTTTTTTAAACCCATACTTAGAAGTCTTCTAACTTGAAAGGGTGAACGGAGTGCAGCCTCCCAAGCATTTGGAAATGTTAGTGGCAAGTCCAAAGGACCCAAAGAGAAAGGACAGATGTCCCAAAGAGGGGAAGACATTCAAAATATCCCCGTGGAAGGGGGGTGAAGGGGGGGCGAGACATTGGAAAGACAATTCAAGCAAAACACACTTCGGGAATTGGTATTATGGTTATGATTCCTCTGTGAAATGAATTTGAGAATTTTCCATCCATTTCTATATTTTAAAATAGTTTGAATAGAAATGTTGTCTACTTTCTTTGAGTGTTTGGTAGAATACACCACTGAAGTTGTTTAGGACTTGACTTCTGTTTTGTTTGAGTTTTTTAATAACCTGATCTTTTTGTTGTTGTTGTTACAAGATTGTTCATGTTTTCCACTTCAATCCATATCCTTTTCCAATTATTGAATAAATTGCCTTGCTGTTGATTTTTCTTCTTCCTTCTTTTTCTAAATGTGGGTTTATTACTATAAATTGCCCACTGAGCACTGGTTTGACTGTGTCCCAAAGGTATTTGCGTGCTGTGTTTTCACTATCATTTGATTCAAGGATCAATCATTAGGGCTGAGCCCCGGTGGCGTAGTGGTTGTGTGCGGGACTGCAGCCCACTGGGATGGAGGTTCAATTCCAGCTCCATGGAGCAAAGGCTGGGCCTCCTACTCCCTCCACCAGAGGGCAGTGATGCCAAAAAAAAAAAAAAAAGAAAAAAAAAAGGATCAATCATTAATCTTTATGCAAATATTGCACGGAAGTCATATGGGAATTATAAGGTTATTTTTAGCCCTCTTCCTTGTAGGTATCTTATGGGCAGTGACTGGGATTGAAGAAGAAGAAGAAGAGGAGGAGGAGGAAAGGATGGTTGCTGTGAACTCCACTGTGTGCACTTATAGGAATAGAAGGTACTGCTGTTAGGTTCCACTGAGTTTGTTCTGATCCCTCACGACCCTATGCACAACAGAAGGAAACACCTCTTGGTCCTGCCCTGTCTTCACAGTCGTTCCTATGCTTGAGCCCAACGTCATATGTCAATCCATCTTGTTGAAGGTGTGTTAGGCCGAGTAGACTAGTGAAACAAATTCATTGGCACCCATGTATATGTATGAGAGAACTTTATAAAGAAGAGTAATTGCATCTTGAGAAAACATTCCAAATGAAGTCCATAAGCCCAATATTATTGAATATGTCCAGTCTATAAACTCCTCTTCATACTCACCCAGCACATGCCATGACACGGCATGCAGGAAGATCACAGGCTGGTGGGTGAAATGTCTTATGGATCCGATAGTGGTGGAAGCATCTCAGTGAAGCTGTGGATCACCATGTGGCTCCCCCAGATCTCTGAGTATCTCAACAGTAGGAAAGTGAAGCAGAGAGAAAGAGGACGTTCTCAGGGTCCTACCTGTGAGAAGGCCATGCCCACCAAGAGATGTCGTCAGGCTGTGACCTGACTGACATGACAAGACATGATGCAACTTCCACAAAGGCCTTCTTCTTTCTCACTGTCCCTCCTCTTTACCAGGCATGATTTCCTTCTAGAGGAACTTGTCTCTCCTGACAATGTATCCAAAGCAGGTAGGATGAAGTTTCCCAGGTGTGACCTGGGCCAAGGATAGGGCTCATCCCCCTGTAAAATGTTTACTCTGCTTTATCTGCACTAATGATGGTCCAGGAAGCTCCATCATTGATCCTCTCTTTATTTGGCTCCTTTGGGCAGGAGAGGGACCTGAAACCGGATGAGTTTCTCTTGAGAAAGGGACAGGCACATTCTTTCTGCATCCTTAACTTAAAGTGTTCACCACAAGTCCACATGCAAGAAGCACATCAGCCTGTGTGATCCAAGGATGGTAAGTAACAAAATCCAAATCTGAAGGAAGGAATGATATCAGAACTTAAATTATGAACATCTGGCTGTCAGATGGCTCTGAGTGACAGTGGAAGTGCAGAATCCATTTGCAGGGTCTGCACATAGTGAATCTCTTCTGTATACGGTCCAGAGATGTGCATAATCTTGCTCCCCTACAGAGGCTATTTTAAATGCAATTAGGGCAGATATTACTAGGTTAAAATGTAATTCCTGATCATTTGAACTCCTTCTTGACCCATTGTAAATTGATCCTAGTTTTTAATATTTCCTGTTCCCCCTCCCACCCACCCCCATCGGAGGTTTTCATCTCTGGTTTATTTTAATATCGTTCTTGGTCTTTTAAAATATATATTTGTGACTTTGTGTGTGCATTCTCTGGTATATGGAGCCCAGGATAGGCAAATATGTAGAGACAGTACCTGGTGTGATGACTTATGGGGGACACCGGGAGAGGGAGAAGGTTGGAGGGAATAGGGACCAAATAATGAACACAAGAAGGAGGAAAATGTTCTAGAACTGATTATAGTGCTGTCTATACAACTCATTTTAATATGACTGGACTATGAAAGTATATGATATAAGAACTCTATCTCCATAAAACGATTTTTAAAAAAACATAAAACAGGAAAAATGAAATGGAAAAGCAATCTTTTGTGGTTCCTTGGGAAAACTTCTCATGTCAAGTGATCCTATGCTGACACTCCCTGCCACCTGCCAAGGCTGGTTTGCAATGCAAACGCTTCAGTAAAACCAAACAAACAGCAAAGGATGAAAACTCTGTCGGGAATCAGTTCCTCCGGCTGTTTTATTGGTTTGGCCTATTGGTTTTTGTTTGAACAAGCCAAAAAGAAAAAGGTGGCCAAACTGAAAGTTTTAAGCAAACTAGAAGACATAAACCTAACATCGTTTTTATGGACCAAGGACCTTGTATCAGCATTAGCAAAAGGTATGTGTTCACTGTACCTTTTTTATAGGACAGGACACCTGTTACCAAACACATTGTTTCCCTCCAGGCCCACTTTGAGCTTTGGCTCTGAAATACATTCGAGCTCCACATGGGACCTTGTTATCTAATCTAATTACCATACTCTTTTTTTTATCATTTTACTGGGGACTCATACAGCTCTTATCACAGTCTATACATCCATCCATTGCATGTCAAGCACATTTGTACATGTGTTTCCCTCATCATTCTTTTTTTTTTAGGCATCACTGCCCTCTGGTGGTGGGAGTAGGAGGCTCTGCCTTTGCTCCTATGAGCTGGAATTGAACCTCCATCCCAGTGGGCCGCAGTCCTGCGCACAACCACTACGCCACCAGAGCTCAGCCCTCCCTCATCATTCTTAAAACATTTTCTTTCTACTAAATTCTTGGTCTCAGCTCCTCCTTTGTCCTCTCAAGGCTTTTTTTGTTTGGGTTTTTGGTTTGGATTTGTTTGTTTTGTCCAAGACTTAGACCATTTTTTTTTTTTAGACTGAAGTTGTAACTTTTCTTGGGTTGAAATTGTTTCGATTTCCACAAGTCATTTCTTGTAAAAGCCTGAAATTTTACTTTAAAGATCATTTGATGTCTGTGAAAAGGGTTTTTTTTTTAATGCTTCTCTCTTGCCTTCAATACATCCAGTGGATGCTAACTTAGTATCTAGTCTCCACCGCTGTTGAGTCAAGTCTGTATTTTCCTCTTGGTGTTGCTTTTAATGTATTCATAGTGGTCCTTCAAGAGGGTCTATGATTCACATGAAACTCAATGAGGTCAACGAATCATCCCTGAATGAATGGTACCAAACCTTTGGTATTCAACCTGTTTCTTCGACACACGTGGGTCTGGGTTCCTGGATGTGTTCAGGTTTTTCTTTCTCCCCAGATCTTGTCCATAACTTATATCATATGTGTGTGTGTAAACACTTTATTTTAAATTGGGGTTTCCCTCAGGATCTCATTCGACAAGCTGCTTTCTGCCTTGTTGATTTGCTATCTCTTGGTGCATGGGGCCCCTGTTCGTAGAATGAGGAAATGCTCAGCAAACTCTTGTTTTTATCATCTTTCGTCTTTGGAATTTTTGCAGCTTTTCCATCTCTCTAATCCTTCCTTCCCCCAATGAATTCTGTGTGCTTCGATGGACACTGGGTGAAAATGGCAGCTTCAGCAGTCCTCACCACGCTCACTGCCTCTTTTCAATGCCGCCTCCCAGCGACCCTTTGGGATCAAGTAGAACTGCCCAGGTGAGCTCAGAGACTAATTCTGGGGGGGTACACAGCCCCATCTTTCTCCCGCGGGTGACTGATGGTTTCCAACTGCCAACCTTGCACTTAGCAGCCCAATCCGTCACCACTACGCCACCAGGGCAAGCTCAAGGCATTCAAAGGATGGTCCTCCTTTGAGATATTCTTTGCCTTTCGGGAGCAGAAAGAGCTTGTCAGAGCCATGAAGAGAGTCCCTGGGACAGCGTCGGCTACCTGAAAGAATGAGCAGGTGCCTTCTCACGATGGGGAGAAAAGCAGTTCTTTGTTGCAACATTTCCTGGCCTTTTCCTCATCGATACTGTTTTCGATTTTCTTACGGCATCTTCTTAATAACCCCACCCCTTCTCCATCATCCTGTGTCCTTTGAGACTGTCTATCCATAGTGCCCCCTTTGGAATTCCCCAAAACAATCATAAACTTCTGAGCTGATCTCTCGGCTTTGAATGGAACTGGCCCTGGGAAGCCACTCTTTTGAACCTTTTTCCAAGACACCTTCACGAGACTCAGAAAAGGGTCTTCCTGGAAAGATCTGTCGGCCGTCAGCCCCTGCTGGCAGAGACATGCTTATACACGGCTGGGATCCACCCGTGCGTGAACTTGGGACCCTCCTCACAGCCCTTTTTGACTTCTCCTGGTAGATGAAAGAGGTGGTTGTTGAGAATTGTGAGCGGGACTTAGTTTGGAAATCTATTTTTTGGAAGGCATTATCCATTCCTATTGGAGTGGGGAGGGTCCCAACATGACACGAGGGTATGCTTACCCAGAGACAGACAGAGGCATCTACCTACAGACTGAGGCAACCCAAAACTGGGAGAGGCAAGCCAGGGGTTCCCCCGTGGGATCTGGCCAGAGAGCATGGCTCTGCTGACACCCTGATTTTAAAATACTCCCCTCCAAACTAGGAGAGAACAGATCTCTGATCTTAGGAGCTCCTGCCCCATGTGTAGTGTTTTGTTCGGGCAGCCCCAGGAGATGGACACAGTGGTAAGTGCTTTGGAAGACTGTAAAATGGGGAGAAATAGTCTGTGAGTTTTAACTCAGGGAGGAAGATGTCACTGAGAAGATGGCATTGGGGGAAAACTTACAGGTGGGGAAACAGCTTTTAAGGGCATCTCGGGTGAACACCCCCTGCTGGGGGGGGATCTTTGGGGGAGGGAAGGGAAGAAAGATGGAGCCTTAAAGGACCAGGTAAGATCTTGAACTTTCCTCTGAATAGAGAACAGAGACCTGCTCTGAACAGCATCTGGATGGCTAGGTTGTCTTTGAGGATAAAGGAGGGGCTTGGCTGGAAGCAGGGCCCTTAGGGAGGACTGGGCTGGGCAGTGGATCCAGGGGTTGGGGTATCCTGTGCAAGTTGAGGGTGAAGAAGAGGGGTGCTCCAGGAGACACAGCAGCCGCTCTGCTCCCTCGGAGAGAAAGCAGAGGGCAGGAGAACTGAGGCTGACGTGTTTTTCAGGAAGGAACCTTCGCTCTGGTAAGAGTCTGGGAGCCCAGCCCGGGCCGCCAGGAAGCACCCCGTGAGACCCAGCCGCTGGCTCTGAGGCAGGCCCTTGTGAGGACAGGAAGGGGAGAGCATAAAAGCTGGAGTGGAAGAGTGAGGTGGGGAGGGGATGGAGGGGGAAACCCACCCTAAGGGCAGATTTTGACTGGGGTTGCCAGTGGTAGGGAGGGCGTCGGGGAGGGGGGCCCTCTGGGCAGCTCGCCCAGGCTCACAATGCACTGCCTTGACCACGGCCGGACTTCCTGCAGGACGCTTTGTTCTCCTCTAGGCCTGCTAGAGCCATCAGGACTCAGCAAGGACCCAGGAGAGCTGGCCAGAGCAAGGCCGGACAACCCCTCCCCTTCTCCTCCTGGGGCTGGGCCCACCCTTGGTGCCCACCCCCTCCCCCCTGTCCCACCCAGCCCAGGGCACCCTGCACAACCTTCTGGAAGCTCCATTTGTCCTGGGGCCGCTTGGAAACAAGCAGGTAGACACCTTGCTGCTGGACCTCTGGCCAACCTCATGGTCTCCAACAGAGATGGGTAATCCTTCCAGCTCCCTGCCCCTTCCTCGTGACTCTCAGGGGCAGCCTGCTGGGCACGTGCTGGTGGAGTACTGCCTGCAGCGCCTAGAAGGTTGTGTGTTGTGGGCCAGACCACTGATCCCCTCTGTGGTTTAGCCGTGGGCTCCAATCTGCATGGTCGGCAGAAACCCCCATGGTCTCAGAAATGCACCGGGGTCCCTGTAAGCCAGCATTGACTCCTGGTTCGGTGAGTCTGGTTGAGTTTGGTGTTTCTGTGGGCTTGGTGGTTACCTCAAGGTGTGCAGTTTGAGTCCATCCGTAGCTTGGCTTGAGAAAACTGAGGCTTTCTATTCCATAAAAAAAGTTAGTCTCAGGCTGAGCCCCGGTGGCATAGTGGTTGTGCGCGGGACTGCAGCCCACTGGGATGGAGGTTCATTTCTAGCTCCACGGAGCAAAGGCTGGGCCTCCTACTCCCACCACCGAGGACAGTGATGCCCCCTCCCCCCAAAAAAATAAAGTTATGAAAAAAAAAAGAAAAGGAAGCCAATTCTGTCTCTCACAACAACTTAAAAATTATTTGAGAGTCATAAATCTCTTTTTACAAATAAGGGAAAAACTAAAGTAATATTCTAAGTGATATTTGGGGGGGGGGGAACATCCCTGCCCTCTGGTGGTCATGGGAGCTACCCAGCCTTGCTCCTGGACAGCTGCTGCTGGATTTGAACTGCCAAGCCCGTGGGCCACAGTCCCGCGGTCAACCACTCCACCACCGGGGCTCAGCCCTCTAAGTGACATTATGGTAGTTTTATTTTCACGTTCAAGTTCGCTTCCGAACCACGTGGATGTACCGAAATTGCTGTGTCCAGCTCAAGAATCAGTTTAGCAACCCCTGGTACAAGCTGCCTTTCACACACGCTTGCAGGCACCCTTGAGCGGGAGGCTTGCTGGGACCAAGATGCTTGCCTAAAATTGACAAAACCAAACCAGGTGAGATGGCAGCTTCAGCTGTTATCGCATCTCTGGCAATTCTATGGCTCCTCCATCAGTTCGAGACTTCAGTCACCGGTTCCTCCGTCACAGAGGCTGACCATCTTTCCTCTCCTGTTTCTCCACTGGGATCGTCCCCACCTTCGCTAAAAAGCTTGATCCATCTAAAACCTGTGTGTTACGCAGGCAGCATTCCCATAAACTTGCTGCAAAGCTTTGCTCTTTGGGGAAGTGACCACCTCAGTGTTGTTTGAAAACTTGAGATCAGCCCTGATTTCAAAATCATTTTCCCCGTGAGGCAAGTCACCTCTTTCTTCCGGCACGCCAACCAGCATATTACTGAGAGAATCTGTCTGTAGGTCACAGAGCGCGGGGGAAGTCTGCTTGGCTTAGAATCAACCCAGCCTGTAGGAGCTAGCAGCGTAGGAACACGACTTTGGGGTTTGCTTTCCTATTTGAGGGTACGCCTGTATATGTAGGATAGAAACAGACTTTCCCCAAGCTCTGTCTCCCCCAAAGGTATGCCAAACCTTAGAGGCTATTTGCCAGCTCATGATGGGAGGTCAGATGGTCAACTATTCTCCCTGAAGGCTGGTCCACTGTAGGTGGGGCTCACACCCTACTGATAAGGATTGGGACTGTTTCCTAGAGAGCCAGAGAAGTGGTCAAACCTGCCCAGTGAGTGATATCCAGAGTTAGGCTGCCATCCTGAATCTAGGACCCACTGTCTTGTCACGGTGTCCCCCCATCCCCTGCCCTTCCTATTGCACGTATACCCCTAGATCATCCCCCTCTCATTGCTGTATGACCTATAGTACAATGCATTCCTGTGACATAAGTTCTTACCTGTAATTAGGGGACTTGCACCCCCCCGAAACAGATATCTAAGCTGATTCAAAATAAAGAGTCTCTCCCCCAGCCCTCTCTCCAGCGGCCCTCTCACCCCTGTTCCCTCTCCCCCTGTCCTCCTTCCCAGTCCTTCCTGGCTCCTGCCATTCCCACCTGCTACATCCCCACATGGACCACCAAGCAGAGCTGAGGTGAGCATGCTACCCTGAAATGTGTCCTTGACTTCATTCTCTCTTCCATCTCTCTTATTCTCTATGGGGTTCTACTGTCCTCCTGACTCATTATCGCGGTACAATTGCATCTGCTGGACCTGTGATGATTCCTTAGGGCCTGGCTCCCCTGACATGTATGTCTGCAAAAATGAGTGTGTGGATGTGTGCTGTGAGCATGCATACGTGTACGTGTAAACTAATGTCGTGTGAGTGTGTGTGGATGTGTGCAGGTGTGCATGCCTGTGTGTAAGCATTGCATGGTGCACTCAAGTGCTTGTGAGTGTGTGTGCGCGCACGTGTGTGTGTGTGTGTGTGTGTGTGTGTGCGTGTGCACTCCTTGGAGAACTCTTATGAAGAGTCAGAGAAGAAAGAGGGAGCGGGGCACTGGGAGATTTGGGAATGTGCCTAAAAAAATTAAAGAGGGATTAGTCAAAGCTGAACTCTTTTTTTTAACCCCTAATACAAACAGCATGTAAGTCAGGGCCCAGATGGTGCCTGGGAGCCCCCGTCAGGGTCCTCAGGAAACAGGTGCTCATGGAATGTTTCCTGCCGCTGGGCCATGGCCGGCTAGCGAGGTCAGTGTGTTCTTCATCGCTGTCAGGCAGGGCTCAGCTGCGGCCCCTTGCAGCTGGCTGGAAACCACTGGGCACCAGTCACAACCATGGAGCCACTGCATGAACAGGCCCCACCGCTCTGCCCAGCTGCTGTGAGGGCCTCCTTGGGCAGAGAGAGGGGTGGGGAGCAGAGCTGTGGCAAGAAAATTCTGAGCATCTTTCATTTGATAAGCTCCTGTCAACTATTTTCTAACCACGTTGAACCGATTTGTAGTGGCATCAGCTGTTACTGCATGCTAGGGATTGTTTTTCTACCTTTTCCAGGCGTGGGGCACAAGATTTCCTATCCTGGCCAGTCCGCTAGCGGAAACTTGTCTCCCCCAAGGGAGAGATACTAAGCAGAAGAGAGGCCAACTCATTCTTACGTTGCAGGAAGATCAGCACGGTGGGCACATGGACGACAGACTGATGTACCAGTGAGGATTCTGTTCAGTCAACAAATGCTACTTCCGTGACTTAAACAAATAGGAACTTCGTTTCCTCACATCGTAAGAAATTCAAGGTTCAGCAATTACTGTTATTGCTCATAATGAAGAGCAGCCTTGGTATCCTTGGGGCTGACGCAATGGCCTGAGACCCGTCAGCAGTCGGAACCCCTCAGCCACTCCCTGGGCAAAAGATGAAGCTCTCTCTTCCCATTAAGCTTTTCAGGCTCAGAAACCCCAGCGAACATTTCTACTCTATGGTCTAGGGGTTGTTTGTTTGTTTG
>PVJH01037172.1:0-18113 GCA_004026705.1 Nesogale talazaci | reverse complement strand
TTTTTTTTTTCTTTTGTGGATATTATCTGACTGTTAGGATTGCAGACTCCTAAGAAGAAATGACTCAGGTCTTATGTTTCTCTTGTATGTGCTTATCTAATAAATAAACTGATGGTACATGCCATGGCTAATGACACTGTCTTTGGACACATGGTCCCAAGTTCCAAGTCTGGTCCCGTCATTTCCTACTTTATGCCACCTTATCTAATAAATAAACTGATGATACATGCCATGGCTAATGACACTGTCTTTGGACACATGGTCCCAAGTTCCAAGTCTGGTCCCGTCATTTCCTACTTCATGCCACAGCACAGGCATGCTATGTGGGCTAACTGGAATTCTTTTTCCTTCATCTATAACGTTGGGATAATAGCAGTAATTAACCCTATCAGAATTATGAAAGTTCGATGAAATGCCTGCCTACAGCATCAGATATAGCCCTTCTAAGCCTTCTTACAAACCACAGTCACTCATCACCACCCATTTGGGGCCATTTGAATAAGCCAAACCAACCCCTCTCTACACAACCACCCTGCGAGACGGAATAGAATGGGCCCCCAGGGTTCCCAAGGCGGTAAATCCTGCCTGAAGGAGATAGCTTCATTTTCCTCTCCTGGAGCAGTGAGTGGCTTCAAATTATGGGTAGTCCCCCGATGCATAACACCCTAAACCTCCAGGCCCTTTCATAGGAATAAAGAGCTTCCAAAACTGACCAATTACTATGAAAGCACCCTAATTGCTACTATTCAAAATAAATGACTGGAATTAATCCAGGGAGACAGCCTACTGAAGGGCCTGGGTTACATTGAGAGCGTCCAACTCAGCGGTTCTCAACTTGTGGGTTCCGACCCCTGTTGGGGAACAAACGACCTTTTCACAGGAGTCACTGAAGACCACCAGAAAACACATATTTCCGGTGTTCTTAAGAACCCCTCTATCCATCTCCACGCCAGTCCTCCCATAGGCAGATTCGCCCACACACACGTACCCCGTGCGAAGACTGTTCCCCATGCTACCCCATCCTTCAAGGCAAAATTTCATTTATTTGTCATTAGAAATAAATATTTCACAATATATAATGACATTGTTTTTGTGACTCATCACTATGCTTTCATTATGTTTCATTTATAACAATGTAAATGCATCCTGCCTATCAGATATTTAGATGACAATTCATAACTGTAGCAAAATTACAGTTATGAAGTAGCAATGAAAATAATCTTATAGTTGGGGGTCATTTATAACAAAAGGAACTGTATCAAAGGGTTGGGGCATTAGCAAGGTTGAGAAGCACTGGTCTAAGTGAAATTAGAATTCTTTTTCTAAAGGTCCTAAGTGGGGAAGAACCTAGAAATTTTGTTCCATGTGTGCTTCCCTTACCAAGCGTAGCTGCCTGGTCTCCTAAACCAAACTTGTGTGTGGTAGCTACAAGCTTAAAAAGATCACATTGCATGGCATGTTCTGTTGTGCTGTTTGGCAAGAGTCTCATGGTGTGTGTGGTGTTTGTGTTGACAGTCAAGATGAAGACGAGCAGGATGGTTTTCCAGAGGTCCAGACGTCCCCGCTCCCATCCCCGTTCCTTTCAGCCATCATCGCCGCTTTCCAGCCAGTCACATGCGATGACGAAGAAGAAGCCTGGCGCTGCCACGTCAGCCAGATGCTGTCGGACACAGATGGTTCCTGTGCGGTCTTCACCTTCCATGTGTTTTCCAGGCTCTTTCAGGTCAGTGAGGCCCACGGGGCCTGGATGCATATTCAAGCTAGCCAGCAGCGATACGGTTCTTCTCCTCAATTTGACATATCAGAATTTAATAAGGTTGATGTTTTAAAGTATAATGCTTAATGATGCTTTAAAGTGTAATGTTTAATTATTTTTCTAGGAAAAATAATTGTTTTCTTTCCTTATAATGTGATAATGTTGTTGTCTTCCTGCCAGTTCCGAACCCACTTGACAGTTCCGAACTTCCTTGACTAAGGCAATTACCATATATACTCAAGTAGAAGCTGTCCTGAATATCAGCTGAGGCACCTAATTTTACCACAAAAACTGCATTAGAAATGTGCTGAGAAACTCAGCTTCTACACGTGTATATGTGGTAAAATGAAGCTTAAACATAGTAGCACATATTTTCCGCACTCTGCAAGGCACCGTCAGGGATACCAAAGAAACCACATATGTGAGCATGCCACTCGGATGAGTATTCTTAAGTTCTGAGAGAGGATTAGCCTTCGCACGGTCTTCTCAAACTGTAATGTCAACCATGTAAGATTAGATGGCAGCCCATAGCGATAGCCAGAAGGTCCAGTTAGGAACAGAATCTTTCAGGCCGGCCTTTTAACTGGAGACGAGCGAGTTCTTCAGACGTGGGAAGACTGTTCTCCAGGTTACGCATGCTGGGTGCCTCCTCTGCCTTTCGGGAATGAGTGGCAGCGGTCTCCGGTGTCTGTAACCACATTTTAACAACTTCTTTCCCAAAGGAATACTTAAAGACAAAGAGCAGGGGGGAAACATCTCATGACGCAGTTACTGATTTGGAGGACGTTTTTGCTGAGCCAAGTTCATCAATCACAGCAGGGCATTCTGTGTGAGACCTCTGTTGTAAAAGGGAAAAAAATCAAGAGAATGATTTTTGTACTCCCCTGAGGGGAAAGAGAGGAAGAGACGGGGAAACATAGGTTCCCAAACATATTCGGCCCACCGCCCTCCTCAGAAAAATAAACAACATGCACACACATATTACTTGGCGCCTCCCTGACAATTAAGAACTTCTTTACGGTAGCCATAATGCAGGATGCGTTCTATTCCCATAAAGACTTCATCTTGGAAGCCCACAGGGCAGCTCCGCTCTATTCCCTGGGGCCTCTGTCAAAGAGAATCGACTCAATCGCTGAGTTTGTTTGCATTGTTCCAGCGCCCCCAAGGGGCAGAACCTTGGGCAGGAGGGTAGACAGGTGTTCCTGTGGGCGAAAGGGAGAGATATGTTGGGGGGGGGGGGGGGGGGGGGGGGGGGGGGGGGGGGGGGGGGGGGGGGGGGGGGGGGGGGGGGGGGGGGGGGGGGGGGGGCGGGTTGAAGGCGGGGCTGGGCAAACTCTTTGGAGGTTTGATAAGTTCTTTAGCTTGTCAAAAACAAAAATAATCATCTAAAATGAAAATAGCCACCTAATTGACATTAACAAGTTAGTGTTTCTTTTTGTTTTGTTTTTAAACATCTGAAAAAGAGTGGCTATTAAAAATGTATCTGAGGCTGAGCCCTGGTGGCGTAGTGGTTCTGTGTGGGACTGCAGCCCACAGAGTTGACACTTCAAATCCAGCAGCAGCTCTCCAGGAGCAAGGCTGGGTTTCCTACTCCCACCAGGACAGTGATGCCACCAAAAAAAAAAAAAGTGTGTCTGCCACCACAATAAGAATATATAAAGACAAAGGTTTGTCCCAATTATTAGTGAGGCTTTTTTTACCTAAAGGTGAAAGAGGGCTCCCTAAGCAAGACTGACTGACTTGCTGTGCCTTTCCTCCACCCTCAGACAATTCAAAGGAAGTTTGGAGCCCTAACCAAGGAGGCTATCGGCTGTCTGGACGGGAGTCTGCAGCGCATCGGTACCAAGTTTAAAAGTTCCCTGGAGGTGATGCTGACGTGTTCTGAATGCCCCACCGTCTTCGTGGATGCTGAGACGGTGCGTTCTCACAGGGGGGCTCACTGGGAGGCCCACGCCGGCCATGGCGCCACCCAGGGAGCTTCTTCTTTTACAAAGTGATGACGGGGCCATGCGGCATCACGGTTCAGTGACAGGCAAAGTGTAACCACTCCTCATAATTCCTGGGTACTTACAGGCAGGGCCTGACGACTTGTTCTTGCTTCTGACCTCTCCCCACCCTCTCTCTCCACAAGGAGCCCTAGCAGCATAGTGGCAACGCATTGTGCTGCTAACCACAAGGTCAGTGGCTCAAAACCACCGGCCGCTCCTTGGGAGAAAGAGTGCCACTCTCAGAAGCCCCCAGGGGCAGCTCTCCCCTTTCCTTAAGGTCAGTGGGAATCAGCATCAACTCAATGGCAGTGAGGCGCAGGCCAGACCCAGCTAGTTGCCTTGTCCCCGGAAGTGCCCCGGGCTCCTCAGTCTGGCCACAGAAACCCCAGTTTTTGTTGGTTTGGTTTTGGGTCTCCAAACACATCGAGAGTATGTATCAAGGTATTTGTATTAAAGAATGAAGATACCGAAAACTTCGGAGGTGATAACCTGGAAGGTCCATACTGCTCTGACAACCCAGGACCCTGCAGCATTTGAAAGGGGTCTTGTCCTTTCTGAAGGGGCTCTGGTAGCAGGGTGGTCACAGGTTGGGCTGCAAGGCCGGCAGTGTGGAGCCGCCAGCCTCTCCTCAAGAGAAAGACAAGGCTTTCTACTCCAGTAAAAAGTTACGGTCTCACGGGACGGTGCTCCCGTGTCCTATAGGCTCACTATGAGTTGGCATCGACAGTGGCTGCAAGTTTGGTGTGGTTCTTTCTGGGGGCCTTGAAATTCCAATTCCTGCTGCTTCTGCATCAGGCCACCACCGGCCTTCAGTAAGGACAGAGTGTGGCGAGGGACGCCAGCCCCAAGCTGGGCCAGCCCACGGGGCCACGGGGATGCCATGACTCCAAGGACATGTCACTCAGGGGGTCGTGGTCAGCGATGGTAACCCGGGTCCTTGTGTGTCTTCCTGCGTTGACAGCTGATGTCGTGCGGCTTGCTGGAAGCCCTCAAGTTCAGCGTCCTGGAGTTGCAAGAGCACCTGGATACGTACAATGCCAAGAGAGAAGCAGCCGAGCAGGTCAGTCCCCTTCCCTTACCCTTGGAAACAGGGGTCAGCTCCGGAGAACGGACCTGACCATCAGGCTAACCTCGACTAGCCTAGACCCGGGGTCGGCAGAATGCAGCTGGTGAGCCACAGGTGGCTCTTTCCGTGTGAATGTGCAGCTTCGAAGTCACATTGAAAACATGTGAAGGTTATTAATTCAGATCACAGTGATTTCATTTCTTCGGAGAACTCACATATGAGTGATTTTAAAGTTGTTAGGTAGGACGGGATTGGCTCTTTGGTCTCAAGGCCTCAACAGAAAAGAGTGACTAGCACAGGCCTTAAGGTTTCGCCGTGACTGATGGGGGCTCAGCATGCTGTTCGGCAGATTCCTGCCTCTGGGTTCTAGTTCTCGGTCTCCTCAATCTTAAGAGCAGAGTGGACAGCCACACATCCGTGGTCAGCGTCCCTGTGGGGACCATCACTGCTGCCAACACTGCACACGGGCGAAATCAAAGTAATCCTCTTCTGAGAGCATGTTAAGAGCTTGGACTGTGAGCCACTTGCCCCCTCTGATCACGCTGTGAGCTCGCGCCTGCGGCGTGTCAGTGTGTCTGCTCAGGCAAGCGGAAGCAGCAGCAAGCCTCCCCGGGGATGGCCACTCACGCTTGCTAAGAATTGGTGAACACATCCCCCTGAGAGTAAATCCAGCACATTTGTTTCCACCGGCGGGAACGAGGCCGCCAGAGAAATTTAAGTTCTGAGTCTCACACCAGTGGCGTACAGTGGGCGTGTGCTTTCTCCTTGTTTGCTTGCTGGTGGCTCGAGCCCCAGGGGGCCTCTCCTGGTTGTGATTCTTAGTGCAGTACAGGAGGTCTGCAGTGGCTTCCTCCGCCCGGGTCTGGCCTCAGTCCAGGGGCCCCACTGAAGCCTGCTCCCTCTGCGAGACCCAGCAGCCAGCAGCACACAAGGCCCCCGCAGTGCAGCACCCGGACAGTCGAGTGGAAGAGTCTCTCTGTAAGGAATAGGAGCCCACCATCACACAGGAGGGCTGCCACAGGACAGAGGACCGCCTCCCCGCAGGGTTTCCAAGGGAGACTTGCTGCCGGCACAGCCCCAGCCCACCTTCCACTCAACCTGGTGGCTGATGGGTTCCCTGGTGACCGCGGAAACACGCGGCCGAGCGCCGAATGGCCGCGTCGTCACCAATGCCCCGCGCATGCGCACGCGCTTGCTCTTGGGGGAGCCCGCGAGGGACCCACAACTGTTCTGGAAAGGAGTAGGAAGCACGAGGACTGCGGCGGAAGGATGCAGCGGCACACATACTTCACGTGTCTAGAACGAGGCCGGAGGTCACTCGCGGATGGGGCAGGTGTCAGTGAAAGACCACCGAGGGAGGGCCCAGGCAGGTCACCTCCCGGGAAAGGTGGCCCTCAGCTGAAGGGGACTCCTCAGAGAGGGAAGGAGGCTCCGAGGGACGGCAGGGTTTGGGCTGTGGGCTTCTCTGCAAGGACGGTGCAGTGACTGACTTAGCTCCAGCATTTTCCTATGCTTAACTTCATACGTGCCCATGTTGCCCGGGTCGTTCTCCGGGCTGGTCCTTTTTCTCTTTGACCACGCAGTCATTGTGAGTGCCCGGCCCACGGCTGACCGCACCAGTACCTGGGTCACCCCTAAGCACCTGTCTCTCTCTCCCCCGGCCCCTGTGGCGCTGTCATCAGGCCCTTCATCTGACATGCCTGATCAATTTTTTTATGGACGTGCTAACATTTGCTGGTAAAACAAAGACTGAAGAAACACTGGGTGAATCTTTCTCCACAGAAGGATTGCCCTGCTCCTTGAAGTGGGAGGATGCATCAGAGAAAGGAGCTGGGATGGTTCCCCACTGCTCCAGGCTTTGTGGGAGCTGCTCCAGCGGCAGTTCGCCTTCCTCTGAAGACATTGCCTTTGAAGGATCGCTGCGGTCACTACCAGGACCCTGCCTCCTTGCTCAGCATTGAACACCTTTTGGCTCCTCAACATCATGAGATGAGAAAACTCTGCTTACCTTTTGAGCCTCCTTAAAGGACAACGTGGTTTCTTCACCTTTCTCTTACTCATGATAAACACAGGAGCAGGCCAGATGCATGCAGATGGCTGGGCTCATTCCTGCAGTTCTTGTAGGAACCTGAGCCCCAAGATCTCCCCTTTGATGACCCTGTTTTCTCAGACCACTGGAACTGAAGGCCACACACACTTGGGTCACCACTTTCTCTTCAGCATCTATCCTCAAGAATGGGGAGACATAAATACCCCCAGGGTTAAGAAAAGAGAAAGAGGGAGAAAAACACAGGACTCACTAAAGAACTCGCTGTCATCTCTCTGAGAGCTTAAGTCTTCAAGTTCTGGCCAAGGTCGTCAACTTTTACAGTTGTTCTTGAAGGGTTCATCAGATGGAAGTTACTCCAACGTGCCAAATGGTTAACTCATCCAGTTACGTTTCAATCTTCCATTAAGCCGCAAATTACAAAAGAAAGGAAAGACCAAGACACAGACTGAAATGTGAATGTAGTAGGCAGAGTTGTCCAGAAAAACAAGTCCGGTGACACACATATTTGTGTAAGAGAGAGCTTTATATTAAGAATTCTAGGGCTGAGCCCCAGTGGCGTAGTGGTTGTGCGCGGGACTGCGGCCCACTGGGATGGAGGTTCAATTCCAGCAGTGGGGCTGGGCCTCCTATTCCCACCACCAGAGAACAGTGATGCCCCCCCCCCCAAAAAAAAAAAAGAATTCTGTACAAAAGTCCTGACACAATGGATGTATGTCTGAATTGTGATAAGAGTTGTATGAGGCCCCGATAAAAGGATTTAATAATAATAATAATCAGTTCTAACAATGACAACAAAATAAAATACAGAAAAAACATCAGTCCAAAAGAAAGCAGACAGTAATAAAAACTAAAACAAATTAAAATGGGTCAATAAAGTCCATTCTGGAGGAGGGAAAAAAAGTAATTATGTAGCAAACAAACATTCCACCCTGTTCAGATCAAGTCCATAAGTCCAGTGCTAGTCCATCAGTCTGATACTAGTCTTTA
Organism: Nesogale talazaci; assembly: GCA_004026705.1. Classification (NCBI taxonomy): domain Eukaryota; kingdom Metazoa; phylum Chordata; class Mammalia; order Afrosoricida; family Tenrecidae; genus Nesogale; species Nesogale talazaci. The sequence continues at coordinate 10,266 of PVJH01037172.1, read as the reverse complement.
AGCCCCTCTTCAGACTCACGCAGCCACAGGCAATGATGCAGAATGCAGGGACATCTCGAGCAGGTGGGTGTAGACCAGCGGTTCTCAACCTTCCTCATGCTGCGACCCTTTAATACAGTTCCTCAGGTTGTGGTGACCCCCAACCATAAAATTATTTTCATTGCTACTTCATCACTGTCATTTTGCTACTGTTGTGAATTGCAGTGGAAGTTGCAGTGTGTTTTCTGATGGTCTTAGGCAACCCCAGTGAGAGTTGTTCGACCCCCAAAGGGGTTGCGACCCACAGGTTGAGAACCGCGGTGTCGAGCCTTGTGTTTCCTGTGGTAGCGGCAGCATCACCGGACTGTGGCAGTTCCCAGGAAGATGAAGTGGAGTTGGGGGTGGAGGTCCCCAGGACCTTCCTTAGGAGAAGGCCACACCCCCAAGGAGACATCATCAGGCTGTGGCCTGATTGACCAGCTAGACGCCACCTCCAACACTAGTTATCAGGTTGACACAAAATGATGTAACTACCTGAGTGAGTGAACAGGATGCTAGGTACAAGCAGTCCACTTTGTCTTGTAAGCACTGGCTAAAAATAGCCAGGCCTTTTTGTACTTGGGTGGTCATTAAGCTGTAGAGTTGGAACTTTTCTGTTGACAGAATACAAATGAGAAATAACTATGTTGAATCAACCACACAAAAAAAAAAAAAAACACTGCAAATTCACTGTCACCAAGTCAGTTCTGCCATGTAAAGATTCCAAGGCTGGGGCTGAGCCCCGGTGATATAAATGGTTGAGTGCGGGACTGTGGCCCAAAGGCTTGGTGGTTCAAATCCAGCGGCGGCTCTCAGGAGCAGCTGTTGGGGTACAGCCACAGCCTGAGATTGGAAGCCCAGCACCTCACCCGCAGCACCACAAGTGCTGCGAGATCATGGTGTGCTTATCATTTAAAAGTGCACTGAGTGAAGATAGACCATTAAATAATACAATGAAATCAATTACTTGTCTTTAAAAGTTTACTTGGAAGAGTTGAACTGGATTACAGTGGTGGTGATTAAGCATCTTAAACTTTTTTTTATGTGAATAAAAATAAACGTGCAGATTCCATGCAAAAGGTCAGCCGCATTTCACTGAACTGACAAAGTTGGCGGCGTGGCTCCAGACGACTGCTGCCACCAGCCATCATATTAGAGAAGCGTAACATGGTTTTTCTCAGAGACCTGTCAGGCTTGTCTCGGCAGGGTCAGCGCCATCTGAGTGACAGGGATAACAGGGACATCAGTTAGGGACTGCTTCTAAAATAACTAAGATGTCTAATTTTAATGCTTTGAACGTTTAGTAGTTAAGCCACCATTGAAGGTTTTAATGTGTATCAAGAACTGGGTTTCAAAGAGTGAACAACACAGCTGAGAGGTTTTCACTGAAGCCCTAGCGAGGTCTTGTTTCTATGTGTGTCAGTGATGCCGGGGCAGGGCTGGTGGTGTAAGGACCAAGCATTGCGTTGCTAACCACAAGGTCAGCAGTTCGAAACCACCAGCAACTCAGTGGGAGAAAGACAAGGCTTTCTGTGCAGAGGACCAAGCTTGGAAACTCGCGGGGTGGCTCTATCCTGCTCTGTCAGGGCTAATTGGATGGCGTGAGCTAGTTGGTTTAGTTTTGTTTTTCAGAATGTATCATAGAAAATGACCAAGGGAGCCCAAAGAACCGATGTTATTAGTCATATCAAATAACTGAAATGTAGTACCTTAAATGGAAGGTTTTTAACTGTCACGTCAATTCAATGGCCTCAACAGCTTTTACATCCTCTTGAAAATCGTCTAAGGACGCCCCAGTTCCTCTTCACTCTCCCACGTGCTGTGCTTTCTGCTTGCCCAAAGATGATGTGCTTTAACTAAACATCCCATGTTTAGGGGAAGGGGTTGCTTCCTGGGTCAGGAAAAGCGACATTTGACTTCTGTTCTCTAATATTCATTGTAGATATACACACGGTGGACACTCCTTACCATCAAAAAAGAAAGAAAAGAAGGTTTAGAATGATCTTGGCTTGTGTTCCATGAATTTACTCTAACGCCAACCCTCTGAGAGTTAGATTGTGCAAACAAACAGAGCTTGTTAATTTTAAGTTGCTTTTATCAAATAGCTCAGAGGGGAGCACACCATTCATTTCCCCATGTTACTCTGAATAAAGATCAGGTATAGGTCAGGAGGATTTCCAATAAAGCCTGCAATATGAAGAACATTCCTTGCAAGAACGGTGGGCGGGGGGCGGTGAGGGTAGCTGGTAAATTGCCACAGGCACGTGCATCTTTCCAGTATGGGTAGGTCTTCCTACTAGGGTGCTATGTGATGGTGTTCTCACATGGGAATGAAACTCTGTGTCCGACCACCAGTCCACAAATTTCAAAGTAACTGTTAAGCTGGCTGGCTTCGTACGTCCAGGCTGTTATATTTCCAACATCATCGCACATTGCACACATGCTGTATTGAGACTTGCTCTCGCTCATTCCTTCAGTGGTTAGAAAACTGTAAGAGGACGTTTGGTGCCAAAGAAGACACATACCGGCTGAACACAGATGCACAGGTGAGTGTCTTATTTCTGGTTTTTGCTGTGTTCCTTTTCTTAATATGTGTTGTATCAAGCAATATATGGCTTCACAAGTTCCTATATGATACTCCCAGAGATAGAGACTATAGGTCCAACTTCTCATTTTGGTTATCAGAACCGTCGTTGTAAAAGTTGGGCTCCCTGTAATAGGATCCGAGTCATGAAAAATTCACTTTCATAAAAGTAAACAGCCAACTAGTAACTAAAGTTTGATACCATTCGATGGACACACTTGATGGCTCTGAGAGCGGGCCAAGCTGATTGGGGTTATGCCGGCCTGCTAAAGGCGAAGTAAGAATCCAGCATGCACATTCTGCAGAGACCTTGTCTGGTCAGGACAGCGAAGCTGAGAGTGATGTCAAGGAAATTAAAATTTGCCTTTCTAACGGCAGCATTCTGGTTCCCAAGTATAAAGTTCAGTGACAAATACCATGGCTTAGCTTTCGTAAGGACCGGTGCACATAATACATGTGTGGTGCACATAATATATGTGTGGCTGGAACCTGGGAGGGTAAGGGAGACTCCCAAGTAGAGGCGTGCAGCTTCCTGTGGAGACAGGCCTCCATTCATGAAATGGGCTCAGTCTGGGCCATCAGCATTCTGGTCTTTGCCACTCAGTGCACAGTTACAGAGTGCTGATCACTATAAAAGCTACCGTCACAGGGCAATAATAATTTGGAGTGTTTTATCAAACTGGAAATGGTAAGAAGATACTCTGCACTCCCCACACAGGCCCTGTGCTAAGTATATCATGTGCATCATCTCTACTCTTACAATGCCATCAAGGAGATGCTGTAATTATTCCTGCTTTGCCAAGGGGGCAACTGAGGCTCATCAAAGGCCAATTAGTCCAAAATCATTAAGCCATAGTGGGAACCAAGAGTCAGCCCCACCAGGCACCCTGACTCTAAATTCTACGGTGTTATCCTGAAACGAGGGGTCAAATCATCTGTGTGAAGAAGAAAATTGAATCAAGAGGAGGCTTTAATCCAAGCCTTTAGTTCTAATTCTGTCTTTGCCATTTAAGTGTGTGGGTTGGGTTTTTGTTGCCAGTGTAAAATTGGACTGATTGCTTAGACTTGAAAAAAGGATGACTCTAAGCCTCTTATGATTGTTTTTGTTTTTGACTAAGTGAAACTTTTATCTATTTACATAATTATTGCATGTCAATCTTATTTTGCCTTATTGAGTCACTGGAGGTGCCATTGTCTATAACTTTCCCTACTCTCTGTCCCTACGCACTAGTTGAGTCTCGTGTGCTGTGAATTTTTATCAGTTCATGTCTTTCCCATTGCATCGCAAATGAAGGTCATAGAAGTAGGGTCCGTTACATCGTACCCTAATAGATGTGAGACAAAGTATTCCCTTAGAACTCCAAATAGTTTTTAGTACCCAAGTACCCTACAGAATTAAGCTGCAGGTGTGCAGACCTTGTTGTTGAATGAGTTCTGCCTCGTGGTGACCATGTGCCCAACAAAACACTGCCGGGGCCTGCGCCTCCTTGCCATATTGTGGCGGAGCTCTTTGTTGCAGTCACTGTATCTGTCTGATATCCTTGAAGGTCTTCCTCCTTTTTCTCACCTTCTGTTTTCCATAGATGAGCAAACGTGGGGTGTGCCGATATGTTTGCCATTGGATTGTGTTCAAATGAATGTTTACTGAATAAAATACCCTGCTAATTTATGGTAAACTATTCAGAGCTAAAGTTCAGCTTTGCTTTGCAAATCCCTTCTAAGTTGATAGGAATAAAAGTTAAAGGTTTCTATATAGGAAACTGTTAAAAAAAAAAAAGGAAGAAAGCAAACTGTAAGAAATATTTCTGCAAGCTACATTATAGCAATTGCATTTTTTAATTAAAAGTGATTCTTTTTCTGGTCCAAGTTGATAGCAGTTTTTAAATTGTCTTGAAATTATATGTTTCACTGTTTTGGTTTTTTGGTTTTGTTTTCAACATCTCAAAAAACCACATTCACTGCCAGAGTTGACCCTCTGGGTTCCCAAGGCTGTTAATCTTTATTGTTGTTGTGGCATCACTGCCCTGGTGAGAGTAAGAAGCCCAGCCTTGCTCCTGGAGAGCTGCTGCTGGATTTGAACTGTCCACCCTGTGGGCCGCAGTCCTGCACACAACCACTAGGCCACCGGGCTCAGCTGGCTATAAAGCTTTACAGGAGCAGAAAGCCGCCTCTTTCTTCCCCAGAACCGCTTGTGGTTCAGAACTGCTGATCTTGCACTCAGCAGCCAGACTCAGAATCCACTGTGTCCAAAGGGCTAATTATTTGACCCTAACCTAGTTGGATTACATTGTTGAAGTTAACTGCATGATATTTTGGGAGGCAGTTTAAAATGCTTTTGATATTTTACCCTTTGGTTCCATACAGTTATGGCACTTTAGAACCTAACTGGAGAATAAAGATAAAGAGTAGAAAACCAGACTGAACCCCATATCTTCTTCTTGTGGGTGTATTTGTTGTGTAAGGTTAGAGACCAATTCTCACCTTAAAAGTAACTCACTCATTTTCATTTTAATTTAGAAATTTTCCAGGTTAGTAATGAAGATAATGTTATGGTTAAATGTTTTCTTTTGTTTTGGATTGTTTTGTTTTCCGTTTTTTTGTTTTGTTTGGGTGTGTGTGTGTGTGTGTGTGTGTGTGTGCAAATGCTACAGATATCCAGATAGAACACTTATGTCTGCCAAATTTCCCAAGAGCACATTTGCGGTTAGGTTTAACTCTTCGAAGACGTTGGTACTCACATATATGAGAGCCCTGATATAATTGAGTTATAGTTTCCCAGAGTCAGAACTCCCCAGAGTCATTGCAGTGAATGTCCAAAAAGTTTCATTCGGGAAATAGTGTCATAAATTTTCCTTCGGGGTATAAATATATGTTCTTTGATTTGCCTGAGACATCTGTGACCCTAGTTATAATGAGTTCTTATACTAATTCTTGGTCTTTTTCTTCTTTTTGTATTTTTTTTAAATGACCTGCTCACCTTCTTGCTTAGCAAATGGAATTTCTAGCAGTAAGTGACCTGCCTTGATTTATAGACTACTTCACTGTCAGACCAACCAGTCTTCATCTCCCAGTTGTGACCCAGCTGTGTTTGACCCTTGGCTGCCCTACTCCACATGTGCCTCAGTTCTGCATAGCCCTAATCCATCCAATGTTGGCCCCATTTTTTAAAAACGAGGCTTTATCGTTAATATGTACAACTAGCAATTTAATGACCTCTTCTAAATTTTGTCACTAACATGCCTCTTTTTAAAATTCTTAATTAAAAAAAAAAAAAATTAAGGGGCTGAGCCCTGGTGGCATAAGTGGTTGAGTGTGGGACTGCGGGCCCGCGAGCTTGGCGGTTCAAATCCAGTGGTGACTCTCAGGAGCAGCGCTAGGTAGCTCCCATGACCACCAGAGGGCAGTGATGCCCAAAAACAAACAAACAAACAAAATCAGAATGCTCTTGTTAATGTCACGGTCTGGTTTCAATGAAGTCACCCAGCAGTTGTCTTTTAGGAAGGTAAGCCTATTTTAAAGACCCATTGATCTTGCTTTCATAGGTAAAGAGTGTCCAGTTTTATTGGGCTTTATGAAGCACTTCTTGATAAATGCAATGCTGTGTGCATCCTGCAGGGGCAATAAATAAATAAATGAGCCTGTGTATTTATCAACCATGTGCTTTGTGATGTGAAGTCTGAAGTAACCGAATCCTCTCCAAAGCCTGCTAAAACAGTCCAAATGTCTTCTGTGCAAACGGGCTTACCACTAAGATTGACTTATGTAACCCACAGTAATCTTTACGTTTTGATTTCAATCCCAGTCCCCAAAGCATTTCTCTTCTGTCTTTCATCAGCTTCACACCATATTAACTTACTTACTACTGAAAAGAGAAAAAAATAAAAGAGCCAAGGAAACATTAACATTAGTATTTACTTAATTTTGGCATTGCTATTGAAAATGTGCTGTCTAGTCGACTATCTTGGGAAAATAGCACCTGGATTGAATACAGTGTTGTTTGTTCCAGGAACTGGAGCTCTGCCGAAGGTTATACAAACTGCATTTTCAATTGCTGCTTCTGTTCCAGGCCTACTGTAAACTTATCAACCAAGTGAACACAGTCAGAAACGAAGCAGAGGTAACTCCGTAGTGTGGGGGTCATCTGAAAGGGACTCCAGAAAACCAAAAATCGCGTGCATGAACATGTGCTGTGTCACAGTAGCTGCTGCCAATCGTCATCTATCGTGAATCAGCTCTTTGTGTGTGGGGATGGTCTGTTCAGGATTTATGTTATTTGGAACTAATAGGCAATTTCACTACCGATTAGTGAGTCAGATAGCAGCCAAGGTCCAAGACCGTCAAACTTTCAGGAGCGCAACACCCCATCTGTAAATAAAGCCAAGTAAAGTCTATTGGCTCATTGAGACACACTGTTTGGGCATGACATCTCCTAGCATCTTGTCCAGACACGATTGCTGTAGTTCTACCAGCACACACAGGAATAAGCATGTTAAGGACACCCTGAATGTTCAGAATCAAAGGTCTTCCCCCCACCCCACCCCCCTCTTTCCCACCTGCTGGAACTAAAACTGTCACCAGGGAGAGTTTTTTTCCCTTTAATGAAACCAGTTATGTCAAAATAGAGATTGTATGGATATAAAATATTATCTATGTGGGCTTATATAAAATGTCTTAGGTATCTTTAGAGGTCACTCTAGGTGGTCCCCCACCACCACCACCCCCCAAAAATAAACAAACATAATCTCCACCCATAAAGTCCTGTGATTTTACCACCTGTACTATATTCCCCTGCCATCACACCCATCTGACTCCTGATGAACCCATGGGACAGACTAGACCTGGAAAAGGCCCCAGGAGTTTCTGAGACTGTGAACCTTCGCAGGAGGCAAAATCCCTTCTCGCACCTTAACTGTATTCTATAAAGAATCCTGGTGGGGCTATTAGGAAAGACTGGAACAGAGGTTGATGGTTCAACTCCACCAGCCTGTAAAAATTCACAGCTTCAAAAACCCTCTCTCGGGGTCCCAGTGAGTCCGAATTCACTCAGTGGCAGTCAGTTTTCTGTTAAGATGGTCATATGTAATCAGACGTTACAAAGAATGTAGACATGAATTAAAACTCGTTGCTTGATCAAGTATACTTAATTTGGTGGCTGAATTCATTGGGGCACTCTTTCTGAGTTCAGAACTTGATAGGAACTACCTTCACTAAATTTAGCCCATGTTGATACTCTTCAAAATAATAAAAATACTGTCATGAGTTGTATGTTGGAGCCTCTTAAATGTGGGTGGGGAGGGGGGGGGCGGTTCCTCAGTGTTTGTTTTTTAGCTGAGAAAATGCTTGCTTTGTCTTAGGTCATCAACATGTCCGAGGAGCTGGCCCAGCTTGAAAGTATCCTCAAAGAAGCCGAGGCTGCTTCCGAACATGAAGAAATTGACATTTCCACAGCCGCCCAAACGACAATAGAGGCTGCCATCCATTCTTTAATTGAAACCTTGAGAAACAAGGAATTTGTATCAGCGGTAGCCCAGGTCAAAGCTTTCAGGTAAGCCGTGAAAACACATGCAGGTGGGGCCGGGGGCGGTTTACTAGTGACCATTTCTCTGGGTTCCGGTTTTCAATTTAATGTTTCTTGTGAAAAGAAACCCTTCTGACGAAACCAGTAGCAATTTTAGGTTCTCACTCTCAGTACTGCTTTCAGTCACGTGTTTACTCAGATATTAAAATTGACTTTTGTCTTTGCTGTGGATCGAGGCCAGGCAATCTCTTCTCCGCCAAGAGTCATTTAGATATTAAATGACTTAATTAACTTACTCCTAATGTGATAGCTAGTGAGCCCTGGTGTTGTAGTGGCTATTGATGAGGCGATTAACTGCAAGATCAGCAGTTCAAAACCACCAGCTGCCCTGTGGAAGAAAAAGGCTTTCTACCCAAGGAAGAGAGTTACTGTCTTGGCAGCCCTCCGGGGAAGTGTTAGCCTGGCATTGCAGGTTGCTGTGAGTCAGAATAGACTGGGTGGCAGAGAGTTTGGTTGAATGTGATTGCTGGAACTGCTCCTCTGCCGAGGCATATGATGTTAGCTGGTATCGATGGTTTCCTGAGCCTCAGACAGCCCTCAGACCGGACGCTCCCCAACCTGCTATACATATTGACTTCCATGTAGATCGTCCACACTGCTAACTAACTGATCCAGTCGCAGGACGCCAAATTAATCCCATGTCTTTTCAGGTCTCTCTGGCCCAGTGACATCTTTGGCGGCTGTGACGATGACCCTGTGCAGACGCTGTTACACATCTACTTCCATCATCAGACACTGGGCCAGACAGGAAGCTTTGCCGTGATAGGCTCGAACCAGGACATGTCAGAAGCCAACTACAAACTGATGGAACTGAATCTAGAAATACGAGAGTCTCTACGCAAGGTGCAATCACACCACTTTCTAACCCAGGCCAAGCCCCTCGGAAACCTGGTGAGCACTGGGTTCTGAGGGGTGGCATGAGGGCACCGAGGAAAGGATCGATCCTGGAGAGGAGGGGACGGCGGATAACGACCAAGCACCTTTGCAAATGCTCACCATTCAGATAGACCCTCCTCTGGCAGCGTCCTCCAGGACATGCCGTGACGAACGCCACACTGTATCGAGTTAAAAAAAAAAAGGTCAAGAAGCATCAGAGACAAAGGGCGGAGGGTGAAAATACCTAATTTTTAAAAATATATATATATATACACAGCTGCCAATACCTCCCACAATAACTGCCGGAAGAGTGGATTTTTTTTTTTCCTTTCTCTTTTTCTTTTTGACTGACTCACCCTAGGTGGAAAGAAAAGGGCTAAAAGTGATGCGTATTACAAACCCACTGCTTTGGGGAGGAAGAGAAGCGTTCCAGGAAAGTTTGCAATAACGGCCTCTCCTCCGGCGACATTGGCAAGCGGGTGACATGAGGCTGAAACCAAGGCTGGCTGGTTTTCGCTGAAGGCGCCCGGTCGGCGGCCTGCCTGCCTGCCAGCCGTCTGCCACCGTCCAGACTGCCTTGTTGACGGGCATGAGGACCTGCCAGTCAGGTGGACATGGACAGGAAAAAAAAAAACAACTCCTTTGCAAAAACCATTGATTTTTTTCTTTCTTTCTTCCAACATGTGGAACTAAGGGTTGGGGGTCTTTCTGTTTTGTTGTGTTTTGGAGTTCTTGTAAGGAATTACGTGTGTGTGTTGTTTGCGTGTGAGAGTCGGGTGTCTGGGTACGTGACCGTCATCTTTTCCAGGTGTGGATGTGTGGTGATGACATCCCCCACCCCCACCCCACCCCCCACCTCCAGCATGCCTCAAAGAGCACTGCAAGATTATTTTTGAAAAAAAGTTTTATTTTATTAGCTCTAACTCTTCATAGTGTGTAAATGTTAGAACATTTTAATAATATTCTAAGGCTGGGCTTCCCCAGGACTTTCAAGAAAAGAAAATAATATATCTGTTAACGTTATTGGAATGCGGCTCCGTTCTCTGATCAGTGCTTACGTCACGATTGTCCATAACTAACCAAAGTAGATGCCTGCAGAGACTTTTAAAAAGTAAAATAAAGGATGGGTGCTGCCCGTCAGCCACTCGCATTAGAAAAGTTAACTTATTTTACTCTGTAATTATTCTAGAAACTGTATATAGATTTTTTT
>PVJH01037171.1:0-18177 GCA_004026705.1 Nesogale talazaci | reverse complement strand
TTCAAAGGCTGTCAGTCTACCAGGGGTCCTCAAACGATGGCCCGAGGGCCACATGTGGCCCGCTGAGGACAGTTATTCGGTCCACTGGGTGTTTTTGACACTGCTGCTGTCCTGCTTAGCAGGTGACTCATCCCAGGCCCACAGTGAATTTGTTCATAGTTTTTTTTTTTTTTTTTTTTTGGCATCACTGCTCTCCGGTGGTGGGAGTAGGAGGCCCAGCCCCACTGCTGGAATTGAACCTCCGTCCCAGTGGGCCGCAGTCGCGCGCACAACCACTACGCCACCGGGGCTCAGCCCAGTTTGTTTGTTTTTTAATTATAGTCCACAACCCCCCCGCCCCCCAACGGTCTGAGGGATAGTGAATTGGTCCCCTGTTTAAAAAGTCTGAGGGGCTGAGCCCCGGTGGCGTAGTGGTTGTGCGTGGGACTGCGGCCCACTGGGATGGAGGTTCAATTCCCGCTCACAGGAGCAAAGGCTGGGCCTCCTACTCCCACCACCAGGGCAGTGATGCCTAAAAAAAATAAATAAAAGACAAAAAAGTCTGAGGACTCCCACCGCCAGAGAGCAGTGATGTCCAAAAACAAAAACAAAAACAAAAAAATAAAAAGTCTGAGGACCCCTGGAATAGGCAGCAGCACCTTTCCCCCTATGGAGCAGCTGGTCGGTTTGAACTCGTGACCTGGTAACCCACCAAGCACTTAAATCACTAGGTCACCAGCGCACGCTAACTCTATTATTCAAAGCACCATTCAGTATGTGCCAGAACAAACCTGCATGAAATAAAAAGAAATGGTAGACTCTACAGCTTAATTTTATTCTGGTAGATTGAGGAAGGCTTGAGGGAGGGATGGGTAAAAGACAACCCAGCAGAAGGACCAATAAGAGCCGATGCATGGAGCATGTAGTCACGTGGCTGTTAAAGGCACAGCAGTGTGGTGGGTAAACCCGTCCCAGGAGATATGAGGCTAAAAGATTGGCTCAGGGGGTAAAAGCCAGGCTAAGGAATTTTGACCTTTATCCTGTTAGCACAGTCATCTCAGATGACCTTTTGGTTTCATTCTAATTGAGATCTAGTTCATTCACATAGCATAAGAAACTTATACTCTGCAGGAAGCTTGTGAACATGATCAGGTTTGACTTTGTACATGGGAAAACATTTGGATGGGCAATGAGAAGGGTAAATTGAAGCAGGGAGAGGTGAGGAGTGGGGAGAGAGCAGACAGAAAAAGATTATGACTGACCAAGAGAGAGGTCTGAAAAGAAGGGAAAAAAAGATGTAGTGGCCTCCACTTTGTACATTTGATCTGTTCTTTTTTCTTTCTTTTTTTTTTTTGCTTTCCCTCCATTTTTGCTAAAGCCTTTAAAAGCAAATCCCAGATTTTATTTTAAACCTACAGATCCAATATCTGTAAAGTACAAAGATTTTCTTGCCAGAAGCATGATCACTAAACAAAATGATCGAGCTGGGTTGATACGAAATTGTCATCAATATTTTAAAATGTAAGGGCAGGATCCCAAAAGTCGGCACACTTTTTTAAGAGCCTCAAGGTGGGTGGGGAGATACAGATTGTCTCCGGGAGAGGGTGCATCAGGGAAGAAAAGGACTTGTGACCACTGCAGTTTGCAGAGGTCGGATGAAAGAGAACTTGCTAGAAGGGTGTGAGTCCAGGAAGCCAGAGAGGATGTGGGGGCTAAAATAGAACGTATCTCTTGCAGCCTGGCAGAGAGCAGGCCCCATCCATTTTTTACCATGGACTGGAAACCTCGTTGCTAAGCCACCCTCCCATTGAGCATCCCACCGCTAGAACCAGAGAAGTCATGAGACGCCCCAACCTCTGCTCCATTCCTAACCCCCCTCCTTAGTACAGCACGGGACATTCCAGACCCTTCACCAACTCCAACCCCACCCCTAACTCCTGTCACGAGGGAGGCTTCAACTCTCCACAGCCCTTTCATGTGACGCTCAGCTGAGACCCCTCTGCCTGTCTCTCCCAGCTCCTGAACCAAAGGCCATCTTAGCCTTTTTTTTTTTTTTAAATCCAGCAACCCATTGTCTTCCTCCCCTGCCCTAAAGCTCCCACTTTCACTGCCTGAGAGATTATTACCTAGGAGAGTCTCCCTCCTACCCTTTATCCCCCTTCAGAGCTTCAGGTTATGCCCAGGGACCTTCAGAAAAGGAACCACAAAGATCCACCACGCTATCCTCTGGTCCTCCAAGCAGCTGGGGTTGTTTGCAAGCTCCATCTCCAATCTCCATGTGAGGAAAGAGCTAAAGAAACTGGAAAGCATTGCCTGGGTGAGCTGGTTTGGGTTTGGGGGGGAAACAAGCAAACTGGTTGTGGTCAGGTGGGCCCCTGGTGTAGCAGAATAAGGAGCCCGGGCGGTATAATGGGAACGACTGGAACCCACAGGAGGCATCCTCCCAGGGGACAGATGAGGCAGCCTGATTTGGTGAAGACCTGCTGAGGGCAGTGCCATTCTGTTCTTTGGTATCACCATGTGTCAGAATCCACCTGAGGGCAATGGGTTTGGGCTCTTGTCTTCCCTACAGAGGAAAGGGGATTGTCTTGAATCTCAGAATCTCACCTTCCGGCCTTGGCATTGCTGGGTGGATTTGAACTGCAACCTCTGGATTAGGGGCCAGCTACCAAAGATAGTGTAGGTGTTCAAGCCCAAATTGGCACCCACCCACGTTGACGCACCCCACACTCACCACCGGTGGCCCCTGTAGCCAGTAGAGCCCCCATCACCACCACATGGAGAAGGCACCCGGTCAGCATCCTGTCTTTCCCTCCAGCCATCAGAGGTCCCAGAGGGCTGAGGCAAACTCTTATATAGGCAAAGGGGTGCTCATTTACATATCCTTACTCCGCCCCCCTTTCCGCCCCCCCCCCCCACCCTTGCATTGACAAGGGTTTCTGGTTCCTGGACACTCCCTTCCCATCCCCCCACGCCAACATTTCTCCAAGTTCCAGACGCCCACTTTCAATCTGGGTGGAGAGGGGTGAGGGGTACTAAATCGATGGAGGGTGGGGGGGCCTGCCCAAACAGGTATGTATACTGTATCCTGGATCATGCGCTAGAGTACAAATGTTTTTCATGGCCAGGGGGGATACTGTGTATTCCTTTTTCCACAAAGGTGGTGATAGGGAACCTAATACCCTACCGGGTGTTCGTGTCTTCTCTCATTAGCGCTCTCTCATCTTGGCAGATTCGTCTATTTCCCCCACCCCGGCCCCTCCCCCCTCCCTGAGTTGACCGAAAGGCCCAACACAGAACCTCCAGGAAGAGGGGACCAACCAGCGGTTAGAGCCAGACCAGGGCAACCTCGAGAAAGAGTGAAACGGAGACCCTGCGTGGAAACACAGCTTGAGACAGTATAGGGGGAGACGCCATCCAGGAATGCCTTAGAATCCCCGCTCCCTGATTTTTCCGGCAGGCGCCCTGGGCCAGGTGGAACTGAAATTTAGTTGCGTCCACCGTTATCCCTGCGGGTAATCAAGGAAATCTCCACAGACAGGGAGGCGAACTCAGGTTCTCGGGAAAAGGTGGTGGGCCGCCCCCAGCTTGCACCAACTTTGAGCGCCTCCCGGCCAAACTGGCGAGGGGCGGGATCCCTCGCGGGAGGGGCCCCGGGCGCCCCGCTGGGGCCCCTGGCGCTGACGTCGTCCAATAGGAAGGCCCGGGGGCGGGGCCAGGGAAACGCGGGAAGGAGGGGCGGGGCGTCTGGTGGCGGTCGGGAGCTTGGGGGAGACGGCAGGCAACATTGTTTCAAGTTGAACAAATTGACAAGAGCCAGAAATACACGGCATTCCATCCCGACCTGGGGCCGCGGTGCCCGGCGGAGCCTCTTCCCCCGCCGTCCCTCCGAACCGCGGTCCGCTTTCTGTAGGGTTCCCAGGCTCCCGCTCCAGGGCCGGGCGACCCGACTCGCTAGCGCTTCATGGAGAACTTCCAAAAGGTGGAAAAGATCGGCGAGGGCACGTACGGAGTAGTGTACAAAGCCAAAAACAAGCTGACGGGAGAAGTGGTGGCGCTTAAGAAGATCCGCTTGGACACGTGAGTGACTTCTGTCCCCGGGACTCCTCCAACCAGGGGGCTCTTTTGAGCGCCTTCCTCCGCTCTCGGGCAGCGTCCCTAAACCGGAAGGTGGTGGGAAGGGACTTATTTTTAAGTGAGGAAGTGAGCTGGACGTGCAGACCGAGGGTTTCTCCATGAAAAGTGGAATGTGCCTTAGAAACCGTGGAAAACTTTCTCCCCAAACTGAGTCGGGTGAAGACCCCCAAATCGAACCGACTCAAGAAGAGGAAGAAGGCCTTGAGGGTGGGGTTCAGGACTCTTCACTTCGGAGCGAAGCGCTCTCCTCTCTGGCCAGCCCAACCCCACCCTCGTCTTCGAATTCTCTCCCTCTTTCAAAAGAATGGCAGTTGAGCCTCACTGGCCCCTTAGGGGAGGCTGGGTGCTACGGTCCCCTTTTTTCTTACTTTTTCTCGGCTCCACCGTCCCCCAGCGGCTTCACTTCAGACCTTTGGAAAGGAGGACATTGTGTGTCCAGAAGCCACCTCCCTGCCCCCCTCCCCCTTTCTTCGTTTACTTTGGGAGGGACTTCCTTTGTGGGAAAGGTGTGAGTGGGCTGTGGAAAAAGGAATCTTTGTAATCAAATTCCCATCTCTGCTCCCCCAACCCCTCCAAGTGAGACAGAGGGTGTCCCCAGTACTGCCATCCGAGAGATCTCCCTGCTTAAGGAGCTTAACCATCCTAATATTGTCAAGTAAGTATATCTGGGACGTGGACCATCCGTTCTTCCGCCTGGGTGGCCTGGGCATTTCTCTCTTTCACGCCCACTTTGGACCTCCCTTCCCTAGGCTGCTGGATGTCATCCACACGGAAAACAAACTCTACCTGGTTTTTGAGTTTCTGCACCAGGATCTCAAGAAATTCATGGATGCCTCTGCCCTCACTGGCATTCCTCTTCCCCTTATCAAGGTAACCTTTCCCAGCAACCCCTCCTCAGGATGATCAAGTCTTGGGGAGACTGGAGGTAGACAACCCAGAGTGTGAGGATATGTAATCCAGAACTCCTTTCCAGCCACTGTTCCCGCACTTAATGTACTCATCATTCTCACGACTTTCTCAGCTTATTATGTTCATTAACCCTAGGGCTGGGCGGGAGAATCAAAGAGGCTGAAACGCTTTTGTGATGCAATTTAGCAGCACAGGTGGGAGGTCAGATGAAACTCATCTGAAGGTTTGTAGGCCCTTTGTGGGCTCCTTCAGAAAGCCTTTCCATCCGATGGTTGGTGGAGGAGATAGCCACAGGTCTGTTTTCTGGTTTAAGTTTGGGGTCTTCACCACTTGAGTGACTTTGACTCTATCAAGAAAAGTATTTTTTTGTTTGTTTTGTATTTTTTGGGGGGGGGGTATTATCAGGAAGTGTTTAGTCAATGCACGGAGCCCTTGGGTGGCACTGGCTCTTAAAAGGGCTTGGTTACGAACAAAAAAATGTGGCTGTTAAGAGTCTACCCCAGAGGTGCTGCGGAAGAAAGGCCTGGTGGCTATCGACTTGCCAAAGGCCACGGCCACCGAACATCTGATGGGTGGTTCTACTCTGAAACACAGGACAGGAAACAATCACTGCGAGTTGGAACTGACTCCGTGGCAACTGGTTTCCGTTTTGATTCTATTCAGTGCCTGTTTACTGGGCACCTTCCATGTGCTCGGCACACAATATGGAAAGGAAATGCACAACTGGGTAGAATCTGGCCCTTGGGTTCACTGGACTTAGAGCCCAGAGGAAAGACATCATTGCTAACATGGAATTCTGAGCCAGTCGCGATGCAAATGGTTTGCGCCGGTAACCAAAACATCCGTAGTTCAAACCTCCCCAGCGGCACAGGGTAGACCAGATGATCTGCCTCTCTAGAGCTTGCAGCCAAGAAAACCCTAATCGAGAGTGTGTGTGTGTGTGTGTGTGTGTGTGCGCGCGCGTGTGCGCGCGGGCGCACACGCGGGGGTGGGGTGGGGGGAGGGGAAGGCAGGTATCTCCCCAAAATCACAAACCAGCAACGCAACAAAAAGGTGTAACCCAAATCTCACGTACTGAAAGCTTGGTGGGCGTAGCACATACCTAACCTGCTCCCTGTTTCGGAGACTATACAGCCCTCTTTTGCTCTCTCTCCCTGGTCAGAGCTATCTGTTCCAGCTGCTCCAGGGCTTAGCCTTTTGCCATTCTCACCGGGTTTTGCACCGAGACCTCAAGCCCCAGAATCTACTTATCAATGCAGAGGGGGCCATCAAGCTCGCGGATTTTGGACTGGCCAGAGCCTTTGGAGTCCCCGTTCGGACGTACACTCATGAGGTGAGTCCCTCTTTGCTTTTCTCCTCTGCCTTTTGCAGAGGTGGCAACAAAGGGCGTGGGTGAGCTTACCAGGAATAGCTGGCCCAGCAGTAGCTCTCTTTTGGTGAAAGGAAAGGTTCTCTCTGATACCCCATGCGATTTTCATTTTCACTGTTGAGCTCAGGTTTTCCAGAAAAGTCACAGATTGGGGGTTTGGAGGCTCACTGCAGGCTGACAGTACCTCTCTTAGAGCAAATCGATGGCAGGAGAGAAGCTTCTTATGAGGCTGAGCGTGTGGAAAGCACTGAGATGGGGGACTCGCCAAGCCCTGCAAACTACCCCCTTCCCGTCCTGCTCTCGCCCCAACAGGTGGTGACCCTGTGGTACCGTGCACCTGAAATCCTTCTGGGGTGCAAATACTATTCCACAGCCGTGGACATCTGGAGCCTGGGCTGTATCTTTGCAGAGATGGTATGTAGGCATGCCCAAGTCCCATGCAGCCCGTTCCTCCCCACGTCCAAGAATGACAGAATTAGCTGTTGGTTGAGACCCTTGGCCCCCCCCCCCCCCTCCATCTCCCTTGCAGATCTCTCTGGGGTAATACCAAGATAGGGCTGTTGCCCCTGATTGTTAGCCAGAATGTTAGGCTATCCCCAAACAGCCTTACCAGCCCCTGGGTCTCTCTTAGCTCCAAGATAAGCTAGATTGTGTCTGAAGCTATTTTAGTGCTGGCCTGCGTATATTGGAGCCCTGGTGGTTGGATGGTTCAGCACTTGGCAGGCAACCCAAAGGTTGGTGGTCCAAATCCACCAGCCTCTGGGAGGGAGAAAACCCCACTGTTTCTCTAAAGACTACGGCCTTGAAAACTCACGGGGACAGTTCTTCTCTGTCCTGTAGGTTCACCATGCTTCAGAATGGACGAGGTTTTCTACACGTGTTTGGGAGAATGAGTTCCACTTAGTTCCACTTCCTGCAGTTGGCCTGTAGTTGAACTGGAAATTTAGCCCATGTGTCCCCTCAGTCTCAGTTTTCAGATTGACGAACCACTGAGGTCAAGCTCTATGTAGCTCTGTCCATCTACTTCAATGCACCAGTGAAGGGGCTGAGTTTTCAAAACTAATCGGCAATCTGTTTTAAGGTCTTTTGTCTGGGTCATAACTGGGGGCTTAAGAGACCATTAACCTATATAAGTAATGTACATTTTCCCCTAGTGCATTTCCTTACGATTGCCCATATTCCTTTCTCAATTCATCGACAAATATTTGTTAAGCACCTAGTGTGTACCCAGCGCTATGGTGGGTGCTGTGGGGAGCACAGAAGAAATGGAAGACACAGTCTCTGCCCGCTGTGCTCCTATCTAGAAGTGGCTGCATCACAAGGAGGGGGGATGACCGAAGTGTCTACCCCACACCCCGTGAGTGGCTTGGGATCCCTTTGTTACACGTCTGTGCCACCCCAGACATTCACCCCCCCCCCCTCCCGGCCCCATCCAGCCTTGGGGGATCTGCACAGCCAGAGTTGGGGGAAGGAAGGAGGGGGTGAGGAGACAGATAAAGGGACTTCATTGTCTCAGGCCATCTATGACTGACCCCATGAAAGGCCCTGGGTGGGGGGAGAGTCATGGGGCCCTGCTGACCTTCCACTGCCTGTGGGAACCGCCTTTGTCGAGGAGGCAGCGGTTTTGACTGACGTCACTGCGGGTCTTGGCCTTGCCTTCCCTCACTCCCAGGTGACCCGCCGGGCCCTGTTCCCCGGGGATTCCGAGATCGACCAACTCTTCCGGATCTTCCGAACTCTGGGGACCCCGGATGAAACCGTTTGGCCAGGAGTTACTTCTATGCCTGATTATAAGGCGAGTTTCCCCAAGTGGGCCCGGCAAGATTTTAGCAAAGTTGTGCCTCCCCTGGATGAAGATGGACGAAGCTTGTTATCGGTGAGAGTGGAGGACCCATTTCCCCTCCTTTCCTCCTCTCCTTTGCCCCCGCCCCCCCCCCCCACCCCCAGTGCACCTCTCTCCCTACCACACACATACAATGTAAAGGAAGAATGAAACTCTAGGCTCTGGCTCTCGGGCATTTCCTTAGCCCCTCTCAGTACGCTGAGGTTGAGATGTGGGTGACAGGGAATGGGAACTCCGTGTTGGGGAAATCAAATTCTGGTTTCTTAATTTCTCTGAAGAGCCACAGCCCACCTTGTCCACTGTTTTATCAACTGAAGTTGGTATTCATCTCTCTCTCCCCCTAGCAAATGCTGCACTACGACCCCAACAAGCGCCTATCAGCAAAGGCAGCGCTGGCTCACCCTTTCTTCCAGGATGTGACCAAGCCAGTACCCCACCTTCGACTCTGATGTCCTCCCTGCAGCCCCTCCCCTCAGTCTCACCCTCTCCTCCAGTGTGTGCCTGGTTTGGCTCTGAGCCATTTGGACTCAGGTGGGCCCTCTGAGCTTGTCCAATTGCCTTAACACTTAACCTTACCCTCTTGGCCAGCCAGCTCTGGGTCACCAAGTAGGGGAAAAGAGCGGGGAGGGGGGGAAGGATCGAAGGAAATGAAAGGGAATTTCAGTATTCAATGCACTTAAGTCAGCCAGAGGCTCCTCCTCCTCCTCCTCTCAGTATGGCTGGGGAGGGCCCGTTTCTGAAATTAGATCATTTCTTCTCAGTTAACCCCACATGGAGCTTGCCACCCTGGGCCATTTCTGAGTGCCCCATAATGATTTATTTGTGTGTGTGTGTGTTTACGAGTACCAGCCCCCTTTCCCCCCCACCTGCTGTCAGTGCTTTTTGTAAGGCCATCTGATAGTTGGGGGCAAAGGTGGGGCTTTTGAAACCAAGGAAGAGAAAAATACAAACAGAGGGGTCTGTTTTAAGGAATTAGGTAAAGAAAAAAATAGATCCAACCAATTTATACCCTCATTTTAGCGTTGCACCTCACCTAACAGGCTGGGAGACTCAAGACCTAGCTGCCATGGGGTTCTAAGTAGCAATGACTGCTTCCCGCCCCCGTGACTGCTCTTCTTCTGGCCAAGGGGAGTCTGGGATTCCCTGGGACAGGACTCGTGTGGCCTCACCGGGGGCCGTTACGAGGCCGCTGAGGGCAGTTTGAATCCTAGTTTCAGAGTCGCCAGATTCCTGCCCTCATCTTCCTCAGGAAGCCACGCCCCTGCTCTGGAATGGAAGCTTAGAGGTCATGGGGTTTAGTCCTCATTTTGAGAATGCTGACACTTTTTCAGGGCTGTAACTGAGCAACTGCCCTGGGATAAATATTTCTTTAAAAGAAGGATGAACAATTATATTTATATTTCAAGTTATAATCGTTTTTAAAGTCAGTAGGGGTAGGTTGAGGGGGACTTGTTGCCATGTGCACCTTGGGGTTTTGTAATGGGAATGTTTAAAAATATATATTTCTTTTTATGATTTTCTTGCTTCCCTCCCCCCTTACTCTTGAGTGTTCTTGCTATTAACATTATTTTGTAATTTAGTTTGTAATTCATTAAAAAAGGAGGAAAAATGACTACTTTTGTATAGTTCATTTTCTTCCCTCCTCTGCTCTCACTTATTTTACTGGAAGTGTGTACGTGACAGAAAATGTGCATGTGTCTGTGTGATAACTGTTTTCAGACCCTTGGTTTCCAAATCTCCCTCTCTGCAGGGCTACCCACGCTACTCCATTTGGGCTCCTGTGTTAAGATAGCAGTGAGAGTGGACAAAGTATTAATGTTCCCATTTTACAGATGAGGCAACTGAATCTCAGGGACCTTTAAGTAATTCTCCACATCTCATAGCTATTAAGTAGCCTAACCCCATGGTAGGTTAGTATTATTTCCCACGTCCCTTTCTCGATCTTCCCCACCTCAGAATTCCCGAGGCTTCGAAATAAAAGTTTGTTTGGAAGTCAGCTCAGTGAGAATTTGCCTCGACTGCGTCTCTCGGGATGCTGGCTGGTGGTGCTTTTTCTTCTCTATCACTAACAGCTTTTATTCCTGTGTAATACAATTCATAAACTATCCATCGTCTAGTGGAACTATCATTTTGCAGGGGGCTACGCTTGCTTCTCCAAGCTCCCTTTTGTCCTCGTCGCCTCTTGTCTCACTCCAGCAGGAAACAGCTCGGACCGCCTCGGGCAAAAACTGCCCTCCGAGGCGCCACCGAGCCAGTAGCACTGACTTGAGGGTCACTTTCACGCCCAGGCTCGGGGTCCCGGGGAGAAGGGGCGCCCTTTCCGCACCAGCATCTATTCTACTCCCTTCCCAAATCAGTGGGGAGGGGCGAAGGTCATGAGCGGCCTTCCTTGGGCTTCTCTGAGCCCCGCCTTCCTTGCTTGTCAAGCCTTGCTTTGTCACGGTACTGGTTAGACTTCCACTTTGACCCGCCTCCATCACTCACCTGATTAGATGTTTATGAGTCAAAAGGCGGGGTCGTGGAGTGTCGAGAGTTGATTGGCTGCTGCACATACTTGTCCACAGGGTACCGCCCCCCAGCTCATGGAACTCGCTGTTGAATGGTTCCTCCGTTCGCCAATCTTCAAGGGTTCTCGCCACCTATTGGCCGGTTCCATTCCTGCTCGCGCTCGTTGGTGGTAGAGCCGAGAGAGCCCGCCCTTCCTCCAGAGGATTGGCGGGTGAGGGCACATGGGGCCCGCCCTCGACGGTAGGCGGGTAATCGTGCTATTGGTTGGGGCCCCCGCCCCACGGCCAGGAGGGGGAGGAGGGGTAGGAGGGTTTGGTTGAGCTGCAGCTGTTTGTCTGTTCGACACAGGCTTGGGCCCGACGGGGGAGACGGAGCCCCAGGTACACGGCTGGTGGAGCCCGCAAGGGCAGGGGCGGAGGCGCCGGCGAGATAAGGGCGGCCGGGCCCGCGAGAGGAGGCGGGTCTGGGACTAAGCGAGAGGGTGGAGTGGCCCACTGGAGAGGGGAGAAGGGGGCCGGGCCCCCGCAGGCCTAGTGGGGGCGCTGAGGAGGGGGCCGGGCGGGCGGGGAGCCAGCCCGGAGTTGGCGCGGGGGGGGGAGGCGGCCGGGTGCTTGGGCAGCGGGCGCGGGGCCGGGGCGCGGAGGCCCAGGGCTGGTGGGGAGGGCAGCGGCGGAGAGGGAGGAGCTGAGGGGAATGGCCGGGGCAGGGGTGAGGTAAGCCCATTCCCCGGGAGGTGAGGAGGGGTCCTCCTGATGGCCGGGCCCCAGGGGGAACCCCGGCGGGGGCTCTCGCTCGGGATGGCTGGGTCGAAGGGCCCGCGGGGAGGCTCTTCGGTGGGTGGGAGGCGTTGTTTTCCGGGAAAGTGGCCGCGGTGGACCTCGACGGGAGCCCCGAGTTGAGCCGAGAGGGATGGGGGTCCGGGGGGCAGCCGAGGCCGAGGCTGGAAGCTTCGGTGACCGAGACGGGTCGAGGGAAGCAGAGCCGCCCAGCCGCCCGGGAACGCTGGAGCTGTGCGGGCGGCGGCGGCTTTGGGGAGTCCCCACTCTTGTAAGCATTACTGGCGAGCTGCTGCAATGATTGGAAGTTTTTCCTGACTCCCCGGATAGGGAATGCAGACTCTAGCACGCTTGTTTCTGCCATGGCCGCCTGCCCCAACTCAGCACTGGGCCCCGTGGCTGGGGTGCACTTGCCTGATTGATGCCTGGCTTTTTCTCAACCTCCCGTGTCACGTTGTGAAAAAGCTCAGCCGCCCCGGGGAGAGTACTGCATCTTGAGGGAGTGGGGGATCTGGTCCCCCACTGCATGATCGGCCCGGCCAGAGAGCCGTCCAGCGTCCGTCCGCCTGGCCACCCCGAGGGAAACTTTTTGGGAGATTTAGCGTTGGGTACTGCCCAGACAGGTAATGGAGTTAGATGGTGCTAAGCCTGAAAACGGGCGCCGATAACATGGAGGGCGGCGCTGGGGGGAGAGATGCCATTCCAGAAGGTTGGCATCACCCCTTGTTCTTTGTCTGCTTCTTCAGGGGCCCAGGTTTCTGTGCTCGTTGGTAAAAGGAATGAGTAGGGAAAAGGAAGGTGGGTAGGCATAGAGAAGTCCCCGCCTCCCCCGAAACTTCATGGCCTGCAGACCTCCTTATCACCCCCACCCCACACACATAAGGGAGCCAGTTGAAGTTTTTCTTATTGTAAATCCTCTTTCCCCCCCCTTCTATTCCAGTGTGTCCGACGACAGATGTGCACTTAAAAAAATCCTCAAGCTATGCACGTCTTCGCCCACATACCTTACTCTTGTTTTTCATTCAGGAATGTCTGAAATAAGAGACAGCACTAGTGGTTTAGGGAGGTGTGTTCCATCTGGTGCCCTTCTGGGCTAGCACACTGCTGGGCTGTTTGTGTTGTCTTCTCTGAGACGCAGACCAAGATGGTGCCCTCTGTGTCATCACTCACTTTCCTACACACGCCCTTGACCACTTTTACTCTTGAGTACCCTACGAAAGGGGCAAATCGTTGAGACCAAACGTTTTCCCTTCTGTGGACAGGAGGGGACAGTGACTGAAGCCACAGTTACTGGTGCCCGTGCTGCTGTGAGGAATGGAGACCTGTCTCCGGTCTGGTTCATGGTTTGCATATTCAGATTATGTGGTGGTTCCTTACCCTTGAAGATGATGGCTCTCCCGAGGAGCCCCTCTACCTGCTCTTTGCAGTGGTGACTCTCGAAGCCCCGACGATTCTCAAGATTTGATCCAGACTCGAAACCTCAGCGTGCAGCTTGAGCATGCCATAAACCACTTGTGGTCGAATCACGGTGACCTCCCCGAGTGTCAGAGTCGGAAGAACCGCTGTGTTTCCTGGGATTTGTCAGGGGCCGGGTTCTGGTAGTAGGTCGCCCGGCCTTTCTTCCGAGGCGGTTCCGGCTGGTCTCAGACCCCCCACCTTTCCGTCAGCAGCCTGTACAGCAGCAGTGCACTACCCAGGGACCTTTCATACTACCACTTTTTTAACGGAATGTGCGCTTTGCCGACTTCAGCCTCTAGTATATCCAGTCATTGTGCATTGCCCATCAGAAACCTCGATTCTTGTCCCCCAGAAACTCATTTCTTCCCTGCGAAGCCAGTCCTAGAGAAAATGGTGTCAATGTAGGGTTTGAGTGGTTTTTAAAAATCGTCGTTACCCTCGCCATGTTCTATCTACATCTTTGTGGTTTTCTGTCTCTCTTCCAGATGTTCCTTTGATTTCTTTTTTTCTACTTGTCCCTTAACCAAACCTGTTTTTAAGAAAGGATCAGGCTGAGCCCCGGTGGCATAGTGGTTGAGTGCGGGACTGCGACCCACTGGCTCGGAGGTTCAAATCCAGCAGCAGCTCTCCAGGAGCAAGGCTGGGCCTCCTACTCCCACCAGGGGGCAGTGATGCAAAAAAAAAAAAAAAAGGATCTGGACTTGCCCTGTAAGGTATAAATTACAAATAGTCACTTAAGATGTGAATTCTTCTGAGGGATTTTATATTTTAGGAGGGAGCTCAGGAGTGGAATTACTAATATGGAATTTCAAACATAGATCTCGAGGCCCAAAAATATATTTGGAGAAGAGGGCCCTTGAAGTCGTAATTCATATATTCTAGCACATGCTTAGCCGAAGTGCAAGGATTGGCCTTTCCTAGTTTGCTTGGCTGTGGGTGTTGATGTGAATTTGACTTCTAAGAAGGAAGGGAAGGGGTGTGAAAAAATCCCATCTCAATAGCCTGCTCCTTAAATTCCCCAATAAGGGAAGTTCCCTGGTGAGATTGGATAGTAATCAAAGTGTGAGACACTCACTGACCTTGAAAGAAGGAAATGCAGCAGCCCTCTGGAAGGACAGCTACTAGGAAACCCTACTGCTTCCAATCCCACTCCCCCAAAGTGTTTTAGGAAAGATTTAGTCATTGAACAGTAGCTGAGCAGATGAGGAGTCCCCCAGATAAGCAAAGGGATTTCTAGGCAGGCTGTAGCTCTGTTCAGGAAGAAGCAGAATCTACTGTGTCAGTACAGTCCTGGTCCATTGCCTGGTTCTGTGAAAGTAAGGTTTAGTTGTTTTCAATTCACCGTTCCACAGGTTCAGGAATTAAAAAAAGGATGTCTAGGGGTTTGTGACCACTCACCATCAACTGAAAATTGAGGGAACTTTGGTTTCAGTCATAGTTGCTTCAGTGTTAGAGTGGCAGGGCCACCGATTGGGTGTGATTAAGCCATCCGAGGCATAGTAACGGGTGACAGGAAAAGCAGTTAGCCCATGTGAATTGCAACAGTACCTGTGGGTGAGGTTCCTAGGGGGCCCTCCATTCAGGAGAGAGAATTAGATCTCTGGGGCCTACTAAAAACATTCCCAAAAGGAAAGGTGTATGAATCTGGCCAGATGGCATGGATAGAAGAGAGGGAAGCAGGGTTTGTTTTGGCTTTCATTATTGTAAACATTTAATGAGCGTCTACTAGGGACCACGCTCTGCTCTGGAGATTCGATTACATTAAAATAGGCCCACTTTTGAAAGAATTGTAATTGGGGATATTAAGTTTACGTCGATGATGGTAGAATAATTTGGAAAAGCCACTATCAGTAGTGGCTGTACAGTATGAAGAGTATAATCAATAGTAAATTATACAAGTAGAAGTTGTGGAAATGATTGTTTTGTTGTGTACAGTTTTGTCACAACTAGAAAAATTACATGACTATCAATCACTACAAGGAAGAAAATGTTCTAGAATTGAATAGGATGACAATTTTACAACTTTTCTTGATATGATTGAATTACTGGATTGTATGGCATGTGGATAAAGTGCTAATAAAACTGTTAAAAAAAAGTCCGACTTCTTGTGACATTTGAAAAGTTTAGCAAAGCAAATAATACCTTTTATCGTAGAAATATAATTTTTAAAACAGTTTTATGAGCACATAGTCTATGTATCATACAGTCCAATAGTTCAGTCATACCAAGAAGAGTTGAACGATCACCACCACAATCGATTTTAAAACTTTTGTGTGTGTGTGTGTGTGTGTGTGTGTGTGTATGGCATCACTGCCCTGGTGGGAGTAGGAAGCCCAGCCTTGCTCCTGGAGAGCTGCCGCTGGATTTGAACCAACAACTCTGTGGGCCGCAGTCCCGCACACAGCCACTAGGCCACCAGGACTCAGCCCATTTTTTTCTTTCTTTTTCTTTTTTTTCTTTTCTGTGTTTTTATTTTTTTGTGGGCATCACTGCCTCTGGTGGTCATGGGCGCTACCCAGTGCCGCTCCTGAGAGCCACCGCTGGATTTGAACCGCCAAGCCCACGGGCTACAGTTCCGTACTCAGCCACTTACGTCACTGGGGCTCAGCCCCCATTTTTTTCTTCCTTGTACACATAGTTATTAGCTCCTCATTTCCTCCACAATGACACTGTTTTCATTTTATTGTTGTTGAAAATATACACCACAGAACATACACCAGTTCAACAATTTCAATATGTGCATCTCAGGGATATTCATTACATTCTTCACGTACACCCATTCATAGTCTCCTTTTTTTTTTTTTCATAGTCTCCTTTTTTGAATTATTCCTTTCCCATTAATATAAACTCACTGCTCCAAAGTTTCCTTTCTAATCTTTCAAGTAGCTATTAATTTGGTCCCATATAAAACAGCCTGCTTGCTCCTGTCTGATTTTCTGACGATCAAACTTTACACGTTGGCAGTGTTTAGTAGGTTTTTCACCTACCAATTCTTATTGTCTGTTTACTAAAAGTGGTCTCAAGTCTGTGGGTCGATTCTTAGCCCGTGGGTCTCATGGTTCGTTCAAAGATTACTTACTAGTTAATTGCTTAGTTAATAACTAGTAGGAAAGCTATATTTATGGGGTAGTAGGAAGAGATATTTTTGGGGGGGAGGGGGGCATCACTGCTCTCCGGTGATGGGAGTAGGAGGCCCAGCCCCACTGCTGGAATTGAACCTCTGTCCCAGGGGGTCGCAGGCCCGCACACAACCACTACGCCACGGGGGCTCAGCCCTGGAAGAGATATCTTATGATCGGGGGTTTACCAGAATGTTAAGAAGTACTGCTCCTGTTCTGTAGCTTTCTTTACTTCAAAAGGACAGTTTGTCTCTGATTTAAGGTTGTGTGGATAGTTTTTGGTGTTGGTCTGCCTCCTTTCCAAGAAGCTCTTTTGTCTTACGGGATCTTAAGTGGAAGGACTTTAGTAACAAAGTTGGGGAAGGGAGGAGGTGTTCTATTATCTTTCTTTGTTTGTTTGTTTTTTGGGACATTACTGCTCTCTGGTGGTGGGAGTAGGAGGCCCAGCCCCACTGCTGGAATTGAACCTCCGTCCCAGTGGGCCGCAGTCCCGCGCACACCCACTACGCCACCGGGGCTCAGCCCAAAATCATTTTTGTACATCTTGCACTTTTCTATAAAATGATTAAAAGGGCTGAGCCCCGGTGGCGTAAGTGGTTGAGTGCGGGACTGCAGCCTGTAGGCTTGGCGATTCACATCCAGCGGCGGTTCTCAGGAGCAGCACTGGGTAGCACCCACGACCACCAGAGGCAGTGATGCCCCCCCCCCCCCAAAAAAAAAAAAAAAGAAATAAAAAAAAATGATTAAACGAAAAAACAAAAATACTGCCATTGAATCCATTTTGACTCAGAGTGACCCTGTAGGACAGGCAGAACTGCCCCTGAGGGTTCCCGAAGCTGGAAGTCGCCAGAGCAGCAGAAAGCCTGTCTTTCTTCGATGGAGCAGCTGATGGCTTTGGATTGCTGACTTTCTGGTTAGCACCCCGCAGGTAACCCCCCAAGCCGCCAGAGTTCCTCTTGATCCATATAGATCAGCGGCTCTCAGCCTGTGGGTCGCTGAGACCATCTTATGAACTGAGACCCCGCTTCTCTGTCTGTCTCCAGGCAGGTCTGCCCACATGCTACATGACAAAATTTCATTTGTCATTAGAAATAAATATTTCACAATATATAATCACATACTGTTTTTGTGATTCATCACTATGCTTTAATTATGTTCAACTTGTAACAATGAAAATACATCCCTTTAAGGGGCTGAGCCCCGGTGGCGTCGTGGTTGTGCGCGGGACTGCGGCCCACTGGGATGGAGGTTCGATTCCGGCAGTGGGGCTGGGCCTCCTACTCCCACCACCAGAGAGCAGTGATGTCCCCCCCCCCCAAAAAAAAAGAAAGAAAATAAAATACATCCCTTTAAAAAAATACAGCCTGCATATCAGATATTTACATTATGATTTAGTAGCAACATGACAGTTAGGAAGTAGCAATGAAAATAATTTTATGAAAAAAAAAATAATTTTATGGTTGGGGGTGTCACCACAACATAAAGAACTGTATTAAGGAAGGTTGAGAACCACTGATGTAGATAGTTCTTGAAATATCATAGTGGGGCTGAGCCCCGGTGGCGTAGTGGTTGTGCGCAGTGATTGCGGCCCACTGGGATGGAAGTTAAATTCCGACTCCCAGGAGCAAAGGCTGGGCCTCCTACTCCCACCACCTGAGGGCAGTGATGCCTAAAAAAAAAAAAAAAATTAAAATTAAAAAAAAAGAAAAGATCATAGTGCTGAAGGAATACATTCTTTACAAGCTAGGCTAAACTGTTATTTGGTTTAAAGAAAACTTCAGGGTATATTTTTTGCAGTTGTTTAGGCAGGTGGGTTCTTCTAGCCTCCAGGAAGTCTGGATTCGATGAGGACTTGACACCTTTTCTGCATTTACCCCCTTTTTGATCAAGACTCATAGAAGTACAGTTTAACACTATGGGATCCCAAAGGAAGCACTGATGAGTTCTGAAGTGAAAGGGTAATTAATTAAACATGATTTCACAAAGAAGGGGACATGTGAGTGTGATCTTTAGAACAACCAGAACCCATCCCCAGTCCCTCCAAGCAGACACACACACTGCTCTCCAGTGAGTTCTAGC
>PVJH01037170.1:0-18178 GCA_004026705.1 Nesogale talazaci | reverse complement strand
CGTGGCGCTGCCTCACGGCGGCAGAGCCGAGACGAGGACCCTCCGCGCGATGAAGTGCAGGCTTGCGGGTGGGGGCTGACGACAAACTGACTGGAGGGGAACCGAGGCCATCGCTCTTGGCTGGAAAGAGTATGTAGGGAAGGAGAGAGACAGAACGAGAACTTTCACTCAGCTACATTCCTGAACGTTTGGAACTTTCTGACCATGTCTTTTTCTTCATGAAATAGTAACCATAGGCTCATGGGAGCATGCAGAGTGGGAGGGAGGGGGTGGGGAAAGGCGCTTGTGCTGAGGGCTCAAGTAGATTGGAAACGTACAAATATGCTGATACAATTGATGTGTGTGATGGTATCGGTGGTTCTCAACCTGTGGGTCACGACACCTTTGGGGGTCAAATGACCCTTTCACAGGGATCACCCAATTCAACAGCAAAATGACAGTTACAAAGTAGCAACAAAAATAAGTTAATGGTTGGGGTCACCACAACATGAGGAACTGTATTAAAGGGTCACAGCATTAGGAAGGTTGAAAAAACACTATTATAAGAGCCCCAATAAGGCTGAGCCCCGGTGGCGTAGTGGTTGTGCGCAGGACTGCGGCCCACTGGGACGGAGGTTCAATTCCAGCAGTGGGGCTGGGCCTCCTACTCCCACCACCAGAGAGCAGTGATGCAAAAAAAATAAATAAGAGCCCCAATAAAACGACTTAAAATACGTACGTGTAGATACACACACACACACACACACACACACACACACGCAAGAAGAACCCCTGCCCAATTCACAAGTATACACAGGATTTTTTTATGAAAAAAAAAAAAAATCTATCTGAATTCCATTATCCAGAGCTTTTTGTAGTCCCCTCGTACCTGCTGGGGTAATCCAGGCTAAGACGTGATCTTATCCTATGTCATCGCCCCGTTCTTCACATCATGAAAACAGCACCTAATAAATGTTTGGGTCTTCTGGTTTTTTCGTGCTTGGAAATTCACTTGTTCCTCGATGTTCTGTTTCTATCAGAGAGATACCTGTGTCTGGAAAGAGGATTGAATGACATCACATTGAGTTTTTTTTTCAAGATAAAACTTTTTGTGACTTTTTCTAAAACTTTGGGTTTTCATGAATGGACATGTGAGTAAGAAAAGAGCACATGGCAAAGTTGAGGTCCACTGTCGGAAACATACAGCGCTGCCAGTGTACACAGAGGCAGGTAGGAGACTCACGAGACCCAGGAGCAGGGATGGGGAGGTGATACCAGGTGGGTAGGGAGAAGGGGGGACCAATGATGGGGACACAGCCACACACCCCTTCAGGGGAAAGAACAACAGACACCGTGGGGGAAGGTGTGAGATAGGAAAATTATAATCTATCAAGGGGCCACAAGTGGGGAGAAGAGGAGCTTGATACCAAGGACTCAACAGAAAGTAATTGTCTAGAAAAGAATGGTGGCAACATATGTACAAATATGCCGGCACTGGGACTGAGCCCCGGTGGCGTAGTGGTTGTGCGCAGGACTGCGGCCCACTGGGATGGAGGTTCGGTTCCAGCTCCACGCAGTAAAGGCTGGGCCTCCTACTCCCACCACCAGGGCAGTGATGCCCGCCCCCCCCCCCCAAAAAAAATGCCGGATTCATTTGATGCGTGGATTGTAATAAGAATTAGAAGTGCCCTCAATAAAACGATAATAATCTTGCTCCTCAGAGACTCAGGTGGCAGACTTTCAGGAGCTTGACAATCAGGTCAGTTCAGGTGGGCCTCCACGATCAGTCGTGATCCCTCGGTCATCCCCTGTGAGCTAGGAGCTATGTGTCTGCTCTGTGTGCTAGAGGTTAGCAGACGGTGCTCTGAAAAACAGGTGCGAGCTGACATCTTGGGCAGGAGCGGCTCCTGGTTGGAAAACAGGCACTGCGAAGAGGTGGTGTCGGGCGGGGGTGGGGGTCCAGCACAGGCTCTGGATGTGCCTGGAATCATGATCCCATTCTTCTTTACTGTGTCACCTCATACGTCTCTCTCTAACTCTCTGCTGACACCTCACGTGGTCAGCATGCAAGGTCATGACCCCTTTACTCCTTCCCAGGTGAAATGCCCATTTCACAGGGTGCCTAGTCCATCATGATGTGCACTTGGCTTCACTTCCTGTGAGTGCTTGGCTCGGCCTGGCCTCCCATGGGAGTCAGCGTGTGCTGCGCTTCCTGAGTGGTTTAGCCCTCCTGCCCCGCCATACGTCCTGTTTAATGGCTTCCGCCCTACAAAGGGCAAAACAAGGATAAAGCAAATGCCCTCCAAAATAGGTGAACAATGGGCTGAGCCTCGGCGTAGTGGTTGTGCGCGGGACTGCGGCCCACTGGGACGGAGGTTCAATTCCAGCAGTGGGGCTGGGCCTCCTACTCCCACTGCCAGAGAGCAGTGATGCCCCCCCCCCCAAAAAAAAAATAGGTGAACAAGAAGATGGGTATGCGTATCTGCATTTGCGTTCGAAACAGGATTGAAGAGGAAGTCAGGTGGCTCTAGAATGCGGTGATAAAAGCAGAGAAGGAGTGTGAGGAAGCTCAGGGCGCATGTGTGTGCAGCCTGCCGGCAGGAGGTCAGCAGCGGAGCCACGACGTGCAGCACTGTCACCTGGCATTATCTATACTAAGTGTCTCTTGCCACTGCCTGGAGAAGGAAGCACTGAGCCCGGTTGCAATCCGGCAGGCATGTCCCATATCCTAGCACACCAACCAGGGCTTGCGTGGCCGTGGGGGCCGTGACGGCAGCCCCGTAACTCCTCGCCCCCAAGGCTAGTTGCTTGGGACCTGTGCCTGCCTGACCTCTCCAACGCAAAGGAGTTCTTTGGGGACAAGAGCGAGACTGTCTCTCATCCTTCCGACGT
The DNA here is from genome assembly GCA_004026705.1 of Nesogale talazaci. Classification (NCBI taxonomy): domain Eukaryota; kingdom Metazoa; phylum Chordata; class Mammalia; order Afrosoricida; family Tenrecidae; genus Nesogale; species Nesogale talazaci. The sequence goes on along the minus strand of PVJH01037170.1, from coordinate 15,307 downwards.
GGACCTGCTTGGTAAAGTGGAGGGGCAGCCAGAAAATAGGACCTGGCTGGCTGCAGAGGCTGGAGCAGTGGGTTCACACCTCACCTCACCTCACCCCACGGGGACTCCGGGGAAGGTGCAGGACAGGGTGTGGCTCTGTTCTGTCAGGCTCTGCCGGAGTCAAACGGAACAACCCACAGTAGCAGAAACATGTCATACAGTCTAGGGGGCCTTGACTTCCCAGACGGATTAGCACCTTCTCAGCCGTAAGGCAGCTTCTCCTGCCCAGGGCCGGCCCGGCTGGCAGAATGCAGCCTCCCATGCTCTCAGCGCTGCAGCACCGGACGAGGCTCTCACCTCCCGGGGGGCCCCGGCGGCCAGACAAAAACACGTGGAAGCAAGAGCTCGCCCCAGAACCCTGGAACCCAGACACTGGACACTTGGATGGATTTCCCTCCACGTCCCTGGCAATGTCCCAGGGGGATTACTGTGAGGTGCCCGCAGTCTCTCGGGACTGCGGTAGGGCTGCCTTCGTGGCATGCAGTGCATCCAAACCTGCAGTAGAGCCCAGGTGCGGGCAAGACACTGTACCGTGCTCCATGGACGAGGGAAAAACAGCTGGTTTCATCGGGAGAGCCCAGTCTTCAGATTTCACAAAGACAGCCAGCGATGCCCCCCGTGTCGGGAAGGCCTCCCGGATCCCCCATCTCCAGTCCACGAGGCCATGTCAACCCACGGGCCCCAGTTCCCAGCACATTCAGAGCCGGGGCCTTCAGGAGGCTGAGCTGGGTTCTGTCGGGGCAGCAGGCTGCAGGCAGACCCCTCGCTCCCTCCTCCGTCCGCCCTTCCTCTCCCTGCACCCAGGAAGACTTTGTGGTTTCGATGGCAGGCATACTTCATAAAAGACCCAGACGTTCAATTCTTCCCGCGTCCCTCTGCGTGCCAGATCGTTTGCCTCTGGAGCCAGGTGTTTCCTACCTTGCGTGAGTAGAAGGTGACCCCGTGTTGGGCAGGAGCAGGGCACACTGGGACCGTCAAGCCCCTCTCGGGTTAAGATGGGCCAGTGCAGGGCAGCGACACAGAACTGCAGTGCGGTGGTGGGAGGCGGGATCTTGGCGTCACTCTGACCTGGGGCTCACCGACTGTGCTTCCGCGTGCATATTTGCTCCGCCGTCAAGACTGAAGAGAATCACTCGTGTCTTTTCTCCCTCCGTCACCCCCTTCCATCTCATGTGTCCATGCGCTCCGTGCATGAAAGCTGCGGTCAGAAGCCCCCGCCCAGGGACCCCATGTGTCAGGCAGTCGTTTGTTGTATTGCGTGTGTGGCCCACAAAGCCTGAAACACTTGCTGTCTGAACCCTCTCCGCAGAGAGCATTCACAGACTGCATGAAGCAGCGCCGTGAAGAACCCAGAGCCGCCACCGCTGGTCCACACTGGTCCCAGCGTGGCAGATGCCTGCCCGGCGGCACAGGGGAGCCTGGGCCACGGCCTCCCGGGAGTGCCTGGTCCGAGAGCTTGCCGTGGTCTCATTGGGGGCTTCAGTTTCTGAATCTGCCTCTCATCTCACCGCCTGCTGTGACCACCACCCTTCCAGAGAAAAGCACCTTTTCTCTTGGCCTCCTCGCAACGCCGAACTTCATACACTTGGCCAGGAACGATGGAGGGAGTAGCAGTGGGCTCTCCTGAGCAGGCCCTCGAGGGAAGCTAGCTTTTAGCAGGCAGAGGGTGGGGAGGCTGCATTCAGGACATGAGGGGGCCTTGTGTGAGGGTCACAGGGCTCCCGCCATGTCCTTTGTGTGGACAGCAGTGATGTCTGGGCTGAGGCCCTGCCTTCAACCCTGTCTCCGACCCAGCCAATGAGGATGGGTTTTTTCCCAACAATTGATTTCATCTCACAAGATAACCGTCTCTAACTGAGGAACTGGGAACCCGACGCTACACATGGAGGGGGAAAGAGGAGGCCTTCTGCTCCCAGAGAGATGACAGGCTCAGGAGCCCGCGGCAACGCTGCCCTGTCCCATAGGGTCTCCGGGACTCCGGATCCACTGGATGGCAGGGAGTGGAGGCACAAATCCCCTGCGTTGCCGCCTCCCTGCTGCGTGCTGGGAGCACAGCCAGTCGCCTTCCTTCCCTGTGTGCAGACAGGACTGGTGGCTGCTCAGAGCATGGCACACCCTCACATGATGAAGGGGAGAGTTCTGTGACCCAGACCAGCCAGAGGACTCCGCGATCCCCGCCCAAAGCCAGGCTGCTCTGAGTGCGTGCGTGCGTGGGTGGCCCACTGTTGGATCCCAGCCAGATGGAGATGCCTGACATTCTTCCTCACGTAGGCCATAGGCCGCCCTCCACCGCCGTTCTTTGACGCAGCCCTTTCCCTCTTTGCTGAAACACGTTCACGTGTGCCCTCCAGGGCAGCAGGTACTCTCTCGGAATGTGGCAGAGAAGATTAGCCAATAAATATCAATTACGATCGACTCTGGGCTTCACCTTCATGGCAGGCACTGGGAGGGTTCTAAAGAAAAGCAAGGCATGCTCACTCGATCCCTTCAGGGAGTTCAGAATCTAGTGGGGAAGCAGGATCTGCCAAGTGGAGAGTGAAACACAAGAGAGACAGAAGTCCAACACAGAGGCCCCGACATCAACCACGACCAACAGCCCAGGGAGGAGAGCAAAGAAAATACAGATGTCTTCAACGGACCACAGGACTTCTGCCCCCACCATTTCTTCTGACAGAAGTCAAATGCACACATGCAGATGTATGGAGCCCTGGTGACATAATTAATGGGCTACACATTGGGCTGTTAAACTTGAGGTTAGTGGTTCAAGTCTTCCAGCTGCTTTGCAGGGGAAAGATGAGGCTTTCTACTCCTGTAAAGAGTTAAATGCTCAGAAACCCACAGGGGAAGCTCCACCCTGTCCTGTAGGGGTGCTGTGAGTCAGAATTGACTTGATGGCAGTGAGTTTCATATTTATGAGGATATATATATATATATATATATATATATATGTTCTTATATAATCTTTGTTGTCATATTTTAAAATCTCATCTATTTTTCTTTAAGGGCTGGAGACATTATATATATAAACTTGTAGGCAATTTTGAACACATACTAAAAAATAAAACATTCACAAATCAAAGCGAACAGTCATAAGTGCAGTTGATCATAACTTAAATACGTCATAAGTCAGGGACTACCTGTATATGTGGTCACATCCTCAGAGGGAAATAGGGCCAGTGTGGACTGGGTGGCCCAGAAACCACCAGGGAGTGGCAGAGGTGGGAGCCAGTTGCTATCAAGCAGTTTCCAGCTGCAAGAACAAGCCACATGTCAAGCAGTGCGGGCACCTGCCACCTCCCCCCACGAGCCGCAGCCCCGCAGTTTGTCGAGAACCCCACTTCTTCTGCAACCTTCAGCGTGCTGGCTTGTGACCAGAGAAACCGTGCTTCTTCCAGCAAGTAAGAAGGAAGAGGAGACGGGCTTAGCAATGCAACCAGCGGCTGAGCCCCGGTGGTGTAGTGGTTGAGTGCTGGACTGCAGCCCGTTGGCTTGGCGGTTCAAATCCAGCAGCAGCAAGACTGGGTAGCTCCCACGACCACCAGAGGGCAGTGATGCAAAAAAAAAAAAAAAGAAATGCAACCAGCTTACCCCTGCCACATACATGTACGAGGGGCTTTCAAAAAGCTTGTGGGGAGACGGAACTAGAAGATCAAAACTTTCCATCATGCTCCAAAACCTCCTCCATAAAGTCCTTGAAATGAATGACACTAGGACTGGAAGAGTTGAAGAGGGACGGGCAATTGCATCCTGGAATCTCAAATTGCCACAGTTCACACCGCTGTCCTGTCACTTCGAGGCCTGCTAAGCTCGCTTTAGCCTGGTCGCCTCTGAAATGTGATCCCAGTTCCCCCCTAGACTGCAAGGCACTTGCCTGTTGAGTTACCCTCGACCCAGAGCTCCCCACCTAGTTGGCACTGGCGATTTGTTCAACAGGCCCTGGTGGGGCAGTGGTTCTGCGTCGGGCCGTGACCTCCAAGGCCGGCAGTTCGAAACCACCAACAGCTCTTTCAGAAACTTGAGTCCGGCCCCGCCCAATCCACACTGGCCTTGGGACCCCTTCTGTGTTCCTCTGCTGCCGTGAGTCCCCTGCACCAGCTCCTCCTCACAACAGCTCAGACGGGTACAGAGTCTCCACCTCTAGCCGGCGGGGACCAGGGCCACCCAGGCCCACCCATCACATCCTCTCCCAAACAGAAGGACGCTTGGGAGTCCAGCACTTGATGGGCTCCTGCAGCTAGCCACTGGGTCTGACTGACTTCTGGGTAGAAACTGTTAACAAGCCTGAAGCCTCTCTTGTCCCAGCCCAACTCCCTTTGAGGACCACGCGCAGAGGTGGTGGGGGTCCTGCACTGAAGCCTCTTCTTTTGCTCCCTGTCCCTGGGGGTAGCCAAGCCAGTTTCCACGGGATCCTCCTGCCCCCCCAGGCCCGGTACCTCCAGAGTGCCGCTCCCCGCCAGCTTTCTCCATAGGAGGGGAGTGAGAGCTGCAGCCCTCCGTCCCAAAGACCAGGAGTGATGACTGCCTGCGGCCACAGAGGCAGGCCCGTCCCCTCTGGCAGAGCGGGTGGGGCCCGGTCCTGACTGAGGCTGCCCGTCAGCCACTCAGTGCGCAGAATCACTCAGTCACAGTCAAGGCTAAGGCCCCTCCGAGTTCTGATTGCTGATCTGCACGAACGGGGCTAAGAATCCCTGCCCCTGAGGCTTGCAAGAGGAGACGTGCACCCAGACCCCAGCCCGGCTGTGCCTGGCACATCTTCGGTGCGTGATTGAAAATCCACTGCTTCAACCACTGCTGGCGTGGGATGCTGAGCTCACAATTCACGCATGTTCCTAGAAGGTCCTGGGGAGGAGAATTCCACTTCCTCCTCTGTCCGGAGCCATCCAGCCTGGACATGCTTGGCCTGGCTATAGTGACATAGCCTAAACTCTGTCATGGTCTATTTGCCTGAGATTTGTGGTCTGTTACTTTTGTAACTTTTGCATAGACCTTGAGTTTCGGACAGCTGACCTCCTTTGGAAGGTGGTTGTGGGGACAGCCCTGACCTTCGAGGCTTGACAAGATGATATAGGTAGTGAATAGAGCATTTGTGATTATCCTCTGACTTGCAGGAGTGCTGACCTTCACTTGTTAACTTTGAAGATAACTTTGTTTCATGCCGCGGCTTGTTGCCTAGGCTTGCTTACCCTATAAAATTGGTTTATTTCTCCCTAATAAACGAGGCTTGATCAGAATTCTGTCTTGCCTCCATTCTTCGCGTTTTCCTGCCCATCTTCATCTTTCAGGCTCCGGACCCAGAGATCCACGTTTGAATGTCCTGCGGGTCGGGACACTCCGCCCCCGTTCTTTGGAGGGAAGTCCTATTTCTCTGGAAGGGAAACTGTGAAGGTCAGCTGCAGAGTCCCTGAGAGCAAGGTCAGTCCTAGGCCTGATGCGCTTCGGAGCTCGGCTTCCCTCCCACCTGCCCCCCACAGCATCGTGGTCAGGGCTTGGGCGAGACGGAACAATCACACCGAAGACACAAACTGTGCCCACCGTCTGCCCTCTCAGGCCATCCGGCTGTGCCCTGGCCATGTCCTCTTCCCTGGCCTCTCCCTGGGGCCCCCAAGGCAGAGGCACTGTGGGAATGGAGGCTTCTCAGAGTAATGACCCCAACTTCCCTCAGACTGAGCTGTGGTTCCCCCCTGCCCATCGCGGCCCAGGCAGGTCTTACGGCAGACGGGGAGAGAGCAGCTTGACTTTTAAGCAGATGGTCACCAGTGTGGCCTCTGACCAGGGCAGTGTGTGGCCAGCTACTGGGTCAGTCGGGCAGCAGCAGTAGGAACTTTGGGGTTTGCCCTGGAGGAATTCTGTATCCTGCAGCCTAGAGGCCACTCCCCCTTCAAGAGAGACCACCACCATCCCCTTACATTCCAGGGCTCCTGCCCTCTGTCCATCACATAGGCTGCCCCCCCCCCCCCCCCCCCAACTGCTCCACTGTCCCGGTCTCCCTGACCTCACAGGAGGGAAGGGCCTAAAGAAGCAGTTTTCAACCTGTGTGCCACAATCCCTTTGGGGGTTGAACAACCCTTTCCACAGAGGTTGCCTAGGACCCTGGGAAAACACTTATTTCCGATGGTCTTAGGAACCGAGGCACTGCTCCTCCGTCTCCAGGCGGGTCTGCCACATGCAGATACCCCCACATAGGAATACCCGGTCTGAAGACTGTTCCCCAGGCTACACCACGCCTCAAGACAAATTTCATTTATTTGCCATTAGAAATAGTTCACACTATATAACTACATTGTTTCTGTGATGAATCACTATACTTTCCGTTGTGTTCAATTTGTAACAATAAAAATACATCCTTCCTATAAGACATTTACATGATGATTCATAACTTAACAAAATGACAGTTATGAAGTAAGAAAGTAATGTTATGGTTGGGGGGGGGGGTCACCACCACATGAGGAACTGTACGACAGGGTCTCGGCATGAGGAAGTTTAAGAAGCTCTGCTCTGGAGAGACCTTATCTGACCGGACCTGAAGCTTCCTTCCCACTGGGGACCACCGCCCTCCCCCCCGGACTGTCCCGTTGCTACCAACAGTTTTCAGGGTAGGTGGGTGGCCGGAAGTGACTGCTGCCCAGCCCTCCTTCCCCCTGCCCCAAAGGAAGCCAGGCAAGGCTTCTCACCTGGCTCTCTTCCCCGTCCAGAGCTGAGAGGCACCTGGACGCAGTGCCAGCCCCGGAGTTGGCATCAGGCCCTCCAGAACACCACCGGTTCATTCACCAAACGTCTCCTCATCTGAGCAGGGCCAGCTGGGGCCCGAGGGGAGCGGGGCGTGGGGGAGGCAGCCTCTGCTCCTGGCTTGCTCAGGCCTAAGGGTGAGGTGTTGGCTTGCGCGGGCAGGCACAGACAGGCGCCTCGGCCTCCAGAAGGCCTGCGTGGGATGCCCTCTCCTACCCACAAGACCCGGCTGGGGACTAAGGAGGGGGCTTTTGAGATGACAAGCACACGTCCAAGGACATTCAAAAGCGTTAAGTGAGGGGCTTTATCAGGAGACTGTGAGGACAGAGGCTTGGCGGGGCGTTCATAGCCCGCCCCTCGCAGGGACCCCAGATGCCCAGGCAGAGCGAGCCGGGATGGCAGCGGCCCCGCGGCCTCGGGCTGAATCACAGCTGGTCAGCACAGGGGCTGCCCGGCCGCAGGCCCAGGCAAAGGGGCCTGCAGGAAGACCCGCCCAAGTTTCGCTCCTGTCAGGCCTCGAACTTCCGCGGCAGCTTTGCTGAGTCAAACTTCCTTGCAGAAGGAGGGGTGGGGCGGCTGACCCCAGAACCCCTGCCAGCTCCGGACTCGGCGCGTCCTCGGGAAGGACGGCCAGAGCTGCGGCCTCTTCAGAGGTCCAGGCAGGCATGGGTCAGCAAACGGGGCGCCCCTGCCCCCTCCACTCCTGGGGTTAGCCTCGGGGGCGTCCTGGCCTCGGGGGGGGGGGGGGTCACAGGTCCTGGGCCGGCAAAACCCCATCTAGGCTAGCAGATGCGTGATGGCGTACGCGGGGATCGGGCGTCCGTCGGCGCGGGCCGTCCACTTCCGAGCTCCGCGGGGAGACCCTCGGAATCGGCAGAGGCGGGTGACCTCCCTGGGGAATTACACGGGATTAACAAAAGCGCCGCGCCGGCCGCGGTCGGCCTCCCGCACCCACGTCCCCTTCCTTCCCCAGCGGCGCCCCCGGAGCGCCCCCGCCCCCGAGCCCCGCCTCCGCGGAAGCCAGGCGCCGGCGGGCACGTGACTCGAGCCAGCCAATCGGACTCGCTCTCCCCTGCCGGGGGGCGGGGCGGCCCGCGAGGCGGAGGGGACCGCGGGGCGGGGCGGGGCGGGGCGGCGCGGTCTGGGCGTCGAGGCTGGACACGGGGAGTGGGGGGGCTGGTCCCGGTGCCGAGAGACCCGGGGACCCCCTGACTCCTGCCCTGCGCCCGATTGCTCAGGGTTATCCCTCCGTCGCCGCCGCGAACCCCTTTCCCGGAACCTCGTGGCAAGGCCGGCCTGTCTGGTTCTCGCTCCCCAGGCTTCTTTCTCTGTCTGGAAGGAGGCAGGGCGGCGCCGTGGGCTAAGCGAACCGCAAGGTCCGGGGTTCAAATCCCCCAAATGTGCCGCCTCGGAAGCCCGCGGGAGCGGAAGCCTGCCGTTCAGGGTCACTGTGCGTTGGCTGACAGCGATGGCCGAGGCTGTCTTTGTCTTGGTGCCAGACCCTGCGGTTTCTCTCGCTGTGTGAGATTCCTGGCAGCTGCCTCTGGGATGGCTCAGTTTCTCACAAACAGCCATCAAAGAACTGTTACATCTCTTCAAGAGTACTTGTGCTATCTGAACAGGTTATTGCTTCAAACGAAATGCAATAAACTAACTGCCTCCTTCACATTCTCACGGTGCCCTTTCCTCTATATTTCTGAAATTTGAAAGTCATGAGAGAAGAGTTTGTGGGGGAAACATTCAAATATATGGCTCTTCGATACCCTTCACAACTCTTGAGTTACTTTATTAGTTTTACAAGTTTACTTGTAATAAGATACTTCTTTTTGTTTTGTTTTGTTTTCGACTTTTTTGTGTGTGTGGCATCACTGCCCTGGTGGGAGTAGGAAACCCAGCCTTGCTCCTGGAGAGCTGCTGCCGGATTTGAACCGTCAACCCTGCGGGCCGCAGTCCCTCACGCAACCACTAGGCCACCAGGGCTCAGCCGATATACTTCCTAAAATTGCAGATGCAATATACTTAGCTGAAAATGGTACACGATGCAAACACGTACAAAATTCAAAATGAAAGGCCCTTGCCCCCACGCACTCCCGAGGAGCAGTCCCCATGGGCCATCCAGGGTCATAGGTCGCTAGTGGCAGTTCAGTCAATTCCATTTCATGCTGACCCTGTGTTTTACATAACAGAACTGCCCTCCGCAGCAGTTTCCACAGCGATGAGTTTTCAGAAGTCTCTCCTTGGTCTTCTCACTGCACACCTTTGGGTCCACGCTAATCTCCATCTGCTTTGGGGACAGCAAGCATTGAACTGTTTCTGCCAACCAGGGACGCAGGAAGGCACCATCATGGACAAGTCAGTGCCCTGGCCCATTGGGTGGGGTCTGATTGTTTCTGCAGGTGAGACAGTGCTCCCATGAATCGTCTTCAGCAAATATCTGTGGGCCTAGGTGCAACTCCTTCTTAGTATGAATTTGCAGAAGGCAGCTGCGGGCACATTGTAAAATTTGGATCAAGACTGTAAGATGGCCCTCCAAGCAGCTCACCATTCCTAGTTCACTCTTCCCCCTGTCTGTCCCACCTCCACCCCCCAATGTGGTATGGTCTATCTTATTTGCTTTGGTTTGTATTCCTGGAGTACTTGTGAGATGAAACAGAAATGGATTCCTGACTGTGGCCCATGGGGTTGATCGTTCAAATCCAGCAGCAGCTCTCCAGGAGCAAGGATGGGCTTCCTGCTCTCACCAGGGCAGTGATGCCACAAACAATAAAAAACAAAACCAGAAATGGACTCCTTCGATGTAAATGGACTCACAAACCTCTGTTGAGCTACAAAAGAAGAGGCGCTCCTTCCAAAAGGACGTCCTAACTCGGTTAAGGGGTAAATCTTCCACACAAACCACTGAGTCTTTATTTTTAATGTCAGAGGACCGGACACTGTGCAATTCAATAAAATACCTGAGTACACGGCTTGAGACCTTCGTACAGGGTGTGATCGGCGTCCTGACTTTGGAAGATTAACCTGGCACCAGTCTGTGGGTGGGTTGGAATGCGGGATGAACGCAGTCATGAAAACTGAGAAGAAAATGACTGTTTACTGAGCTCTCGGGACGTGCAGTCTCCGTACCAGGAGCTGTGTACCTTTCAGCTCTTTTACTTCCCACAGTCCTGTGAGGCAGGTGAAATCATCTCTGCTTTATGGATGAGGAAGTTGAAGGTCAACTGGTTAACCTACCAAAAGGGCTCTCAAGTCCTGAACTGTGGCCTGGGAGCGTGCGAACGCCAAGGCTGAGCTGCGAACCACAGTGCTGCGTGGCATCAACCGTAGAAGGAATTTTAAGAAAGATGTGTCCAAAACCACGGGTAGAACCTAGAGTCACTTTGAAGTCTCTGAGCAGTGTGCCTGGTTAGCACAAGGTGGGAGGTTCGAGTCCTTCTGGAGGCGTGTAGGAGGAGAGGCCCAGTGATGGCCCTTTTAGAAACCAGCCATTGAACACCCGGTGGGGCGTAGCTGTTCTCTGACTCACAGGAATCACGTTTGCTGGGTTCATGGGCTGCTCAAAGGACAAACCCAGCTGTCCTGGGGGAAATAACAGTTCGCTCGCTTGCCCTCGCTGGGGCTAGGATGACGAGGCCCCATCAGATGTACTTTGGACTTGGGGTCAGGAGAGACCCATCCCTGGAGAAGGACTTCATGTCGGGTAGGGTAGAAGGGCAGCGGAAAAGAGGGAGGCCCTCGAGAAGTGAGGGTGACACCCCAGCAGGAACAATGGCTCGGGCAGGGGAAGAATTGTGGGGTGGTGCAGGACCAGCCGTGTGTCCTTTTGGTCTGGGTTGGAACAGCATCACCACTTTGGGTGGTGGGAGGAGTCCTAGCAGCACAGCTGGTGACAGACTTGGCTGTCAGTTCAAGCCCACCAGCCACTCTGTAGGATAAAGATGGCGTCGGTGTTGTATGCTTCAGTAAAGGTTCCGCCTTGGAAACCCTGTGAAGCAGTTCTGCTGTGTCCAGCCTAGCCGGGTCCAGTGAAGTCAGAATCCACTCAGGGTAATGGGCTTGGGTCGCAGAGCCCAGAGAAGTTTCCAGCTAACTGTCCGCAGCAGCGAGCCCTGGGGGGGGGGAGCTGGTAAGCCAGAAGTGGGTCCACGTTCGCGCTCCACAGCGCAGGCGCATGCATGGCCCACAGGGATGGTGGGCCAGGATGAGGCTGGAAGCTGGGAGAAGTCAGAGAGCTGGCCAGGGCAAGACCACGGTGGTGGTGCCAGATGCTTGGTGACGGGGAAGGCGTCTCCAGGTAGCTGACAATCTAGCGGGCAAGGTCAGTCCACCCCCCTCTCCCCAAAAGAGCTCAAGCTACTTGACCTGCCATGCCTATTTCTGACCAGGGGTCCCAGTCTCGGGGGTCGGCTGCTGTGACCATCCCTGTCTAACATCCTGGGACTTGCCCGCCACCCTTCACGATCAAACCACAGGAAGCTGAGCCCAGCTGTGGCGCTGTGGCCGCGTGTCCCCAGCCTGAATGCTGGTGATGGGCGGGCAGGAGCTCTGGCTTGGGGGGGCGGGGGGGGCACATGAGAAGGGAGGACAAGAGCGGGGCGTGGGGTTGGGGTGGGGGGAGGCTTTGGCTGAGCCCCAGCAGGCAGCTCTTCCTCTCCCTCCCCCTCCGTCCAGGAAGGCAGAGAAAAACGTGTCTTTATAAATAGCTCCAGCCCCAGCTGATTTGTAAATCCAGCGGGTTCGCGCGTGTGTGTGTGTGTGTGTGTGTGCGCGCGCGCGCGCGCGCGGTGTGCGTGTGTCAATGACATCACCCTCCTCCCCATGGCAACTCACGACGGTATCAAAATTGCCAAGCAACGTGGGAGCAGCTCGGCGCCCCAAACGAGCAGGTCGCTGCCCGAGGATTTAATTGAGAAATCAGAAAGTGAGCGCGCGGGCGCGCGGGGGAGGAGGGGCGTGCCGGCCGGCAGCCGAGCCCAGCCCCAGCCCCAGCCCGCGCCCAGCCCGCGCCCAGCCCCGCGAGCCGAGCCGGGCAGCCTCGGCGGCCGGCCCCGCGCCACGCTGCCCTTGGCGAGCGTCGCCGCCAGCGCGGGGTGCGGGGAGCCACCTTCGCCCGCTTCCTGGTGTGCTAGGATCGCGGAGAAGCCATACAGGTGACTCAGCCGCCCCAGCGCCCTGAGTCACCCCCTCGCCCGCCCCGGGAGCTGGGCTTCCTTCGCGGCTGGCTGCCGGGGCTTATTTTGGGAACTTGGAGCGGTACCTGGGTCCCGCCCCTCCGTGCCCTCGCCTCCCGACCTTGGATTCGCAGGAAGATGGGACTGGCCCGGAGTCCGTGGTCACGGGCGAAGGCTATGGAAGACGTGGGGACCGGAGGTGTCTGGGGAACCACGACCCGCGGCCGAGCGCAGTAGCAGTGATGGTGATTGTAGGCTGGCTGCCTGGTGTCTGCTCGGGTGGGGGGGTCCCCCAGGGGGGTCTTGTCCAGGCCTGCTGGAGTCCTCCTGCGCTGGCTGGCCTTGAACTCGCTTCCCCCACCCCCGGGGCTGGGCTTGGAAATGAGCGTCCTCTAGGATCGCAGGGGCTTTGAGAGTGAGGCTGGCTCGACGACGCTCGTCTGGGCAGGTAGGTGGCTTTGTGCTGGGTGTTGCGTGTGTGTGTGTGTGTGTGAAAGACAATGTGTTGGAGAGAGAGACCGTGTGCGCGTGCTTGTGCGTGTGTGCGTGTGCGAGAGAGTGACTGTGAGCATGCGTGCATGAAAGTGTGAGTACAGGTGAATGACCATGGCTCAGTGTGTGCGTGCATTTGCGTGTGAGCGCGTGTATGCACGTGTGCTCTGTGTGTGTGAATGTGCTGTTGTTCCCTGCTGAGGACAGCAGATGGATCCAGGGAAGGGGTGGGGAGGTTGGGGGTGGGGGGGGACGGTTGGCAGCGGGTCAGCCCTCAGGAGGCTTGGCCCGCCCAGGCCCTGAGATGGGTGCTGAAGAATGGGGACATTGAGCCCTCCGCCCTGAGCTGGGTAAGGCACAGCTGCGGCCGGGGGCTGGGGGGCTGGAGGGCCAGCCCATGCTGGGTTGACAGGATAGACAGACAGGACCAGATACTGAGATCAGGAGTGCCCAGAGGAAGCTAGCCGGGAGTGGGGGGCTATGGACCGACCCCCGAGACCAGATGACACATCTGCTGCTCCTGCTCTGCACCTCCCTAAGCACTGGCAAAGCAGTTCTTCCCAGAGAATGCTGCCACTGTCCCGCCTAGTGCCAGCCAGCACCCACTGCGTCCTCTGCTGAGCTCACAGGGGCACATGGCGGGAGAAAGGGTGCTGACCAGACACTGGCGGGACTCATGGGTGGGCCTGAGCCTCTGACCAGAGCCTCCAGCTGGGAGGACCCCCAGGGTCCCCGCTTGCCCGGCCCAGCCGCAGCCTCTGGGGAGCAGACTGCCTGAGGGAGCAAGGCCAGGGGTCCTCAGAGGCAGGATGACACCCCCCAGGAAATCTTCCGGGAAAATGACAGGGAGAGCACAGCTCTGAGGTTTTCTCTTTCTCTCTCTCCTTTTGCCTGAAGGGAGCGCCGCTTCCTGGGCTGCAGACAAGCAGCAGCCTGCCACAGAGGCGCGGGAGGCCCAGCTGCCCGGAGGAGCCAACCAGGTAGGGGCCCGCCATGTGCCACCGTAGGTCTGGCTTCTGGGCTGGGGTCGGAGGAGACCTTGAGGCTGCCCCTGACCTAGGGGCAGGGGAGGGAAACGCCACATTCCCCTCAGCTGGGGGATTCCCTGAGCCTCACACCACCGTCCAACCTGCAGCTACCTTTCCAGGTAGCTTTGGGAACAGCTGAATAGGAGCCGGCCTCTGGCCTCTGGGGGTCCCCTGAGAGAAATGCTAGTTTGTGATGTCCCAGGGTTCACATCCCCCTCCTCCAGTCAATGTCACCAGGAGGCCCCTCTCACCCCAGGGCCTCTGGGACACTCCCTTCTGGTATTCACCCCACAAATATTTGTGTAGCATCCGCTGTGTCTCAGGCTCCAAGTCACGCCCTTGATCCACCACAGACTTAGGCGGGGTTCAGGGGACTGCTGGGCTGTCCAGTCCACGCCTCACGCCCTCCACCCGTGCTGCAGGGCTGAAGGCACAGGTCCGCTCTCCCCTGGGAGCTGGGAGAGCTGGGGTCCCGCCAAGCAGCAAGGTGACTGCAGGGCAGGCTCGAGGTTCTGGCCCAGGCTGCGCGCTCCCAGGTCAGAGGCGCCTATGTTTCTGCTCAGGGGCTTTCCCTGAGCCGGTTCTGGTGGGCATCGGGCTCCGGCAGTAGAGAATACGCCATGGGACTCATTTTATCTGAACCTGAGGTCTTCGGGCCGAGTCAGGGGTCTCCTCTGTAGGCAGCCTTCATTGACTGTCTCCTGATGCCAGGCATGGATGTGGCAAACGTGGGAGGCCTAGGGACAGGGTGCCCGGTCAAGAGAGGGTTGGCACTAAGCAGAATCTTTTCTGGAAGCCTGTGTTTGGGGTTGAAAGCTCCAGGTACTCAATCACGACTGCACAGAAGGCATGCTGGGCATGGGGAGGTTGCCCGGGGAGCCCCCCCAAGGACAGGCTGGGTCTCTGTGAGCACTGGAGCACGCCAGTTGATCCAGGGGAACTCCAGGTCCAAGGAAACAGTCCGCATTGTCCACAAGGGCCGCATGTCTCCCAAACAAATGAATCCCACCCTTGAGTCCAGACCGCACACAGGAACCCTGCTGGGGAGGTAATTCCTGCCTCCTTTCAAAAGGTGACTCAGGCCTGGGAGACCTCCCTGGCAGGACAGTGGCAAGTGCCCCGTTGGGGGACAGAATGGCAGAAACTACTGACTGCCAGGGAAGCAGAGGGCCATCAGCATGGCAGCTGGATGGACCAGATGGGGACAGGGAAGAGAGGGCTCACCTCCTGAACTCTGGCAGTAGTGAGGGCCAGGGAATGGGGGCAAGGGACGCAAAGGCTGTCTGGGGTTTTCGAAGGGCTCAAGGGACCCAGGGAAAGCTCTGGCTCTGGCCTCTGTGGGGGCACGGGGACTCTGCACAGGGCACAGGCAGGGCCAAGCCAGGAAGAGCTGAGATTCGGGAAGAGCACACGGCTTACCCAAAGGGCCTCCTAGATCCTTCCCACAAACTCTGCCCTGTGCGGAGGGCAAGGAGGACTCATGGGATGGAGCCCCGTGGGATCATGGGCAAGAGGCCCGGGGATTCAGGAGCTGTCCCTAGCGCCTGGGCAGCAGGAAGGATGCTAGCAGCCCTCTTTAATGGGCCTTTTCCCCCTGCCCTTCGCAGAGGCCTCTAGAAGACTCATTTCTGTGAGCTGGGCGGTGGAAGGAAGTGAGCTAGCCGGTCTCCGGCCCCCAGATTGAGGTCCCCAACCCACTGTTGTCAGCTGCACTCACAGTGAGCCCGAGGGACTGAGAGCCTGGCAGTCCTTCACATAGTCTGCCTCATCTTTCTCCAGTCGAGGGGCGGGCAGGGCTAAACTGCCCGTCGGGCACGGGGCAGGGCAATACATCACCCTCCGTGTCCCCATCCC